>SJYW01052991.1:481232-500793 GCA_006410735.1 Raphicerus campestris
TTTTCCAGTTTGGAATCAGTCTGTTGTTCCATTCAGTTCTAAGTGTTGTTTCTTGTCCTGTATACCAGTTTCTCAGGAGGCAGGTATTGTGATCTGGCATTCCCATCTCTTGAAGAATATTCCACAGTTTGCTATGATCCACGCTGTCAAAGACTTTAGCATAGTCAATGAAGAAGAAGTAGATTTTGTTTAAAAATTCCCTTGCTTTTTCTATAATCCAGCATAAGTAGGCAATTTGATTGCTGGTTCCTGTGCCTTTCCTAAATCCAGTTTTTACACCTGGAAGTTCTCAGTTCATGTACTGTTGAAGCCTAACTTGGATTTTGAGCAAAATCCTGCTGGCTTGTGAAATGAGTGCAATTGTACAGTAACCTAAACATTCTTTGGCATTGCTTTTCTTTGCAATTGGAATGAAAACTGATCTATTCCAGTCCTGTGGCCTCTGCTCATTATGCCAAATTTGCTGGCATAATGAGAGCAGTACTTTAATTTAGTACCAGTATAAAACTATTAAAGTTCTTTAATTAATTTGATAAAAGTGTAGGAAACAAAATTAATACACTGAAGTCTCTTAAATTGATATACACTAACAGGAAATGATCAGAAAATGAAATTAAAATTCTATTTTCCATTATATACACAAGGTTAAAATATCTAGTAATAAATTCACCTTAGGAGCCAAAATACCTGTATATTGAAAGCTATCAGAGACAAATGAAAAAATTGGAGAATGGCATTGAAACATGTATAATATCATATGTGAAATAAATCACCAGTTCAGGTTTGATGCATGATACAGGATGCTCAGGGCTGGTGCACTAGGATGACTCAGAGGGATAGTATGGGGATGGAGATGGGAGAGGGGTTCAGGATGGGGAACACATGTACACCTGTGGTGGATTCATGCTGATGTATGACAAAACCAATATATATTGCAATTATCTTCTAATTAAAATAAATAAATTTATATTTTAAAAAAGTATTGATAGTGTGAAAATGACTATACTACCCAAAGCAATCTACATATTCAATGAAATACCTATTAAACTATCAATGGCATTTTTACAGAACTAGGACCAAAATTTTTCAGATTTGTATGGAAACACAAAATACTTCTATTAGCCAAAATAGTCTTAAAAAAAAAAATGGAGCTGGACAAATCAGGCTCTTTGATTCAGATTATACTAACTGCAAAACTACAGCCATCAAAACAGTATGGTACTGGTACAAAAACAGCAATGTAAATCAGCAGGACAGGGTTAAAAGCCCAGAAATAAATGCAATATCTTTTGGCAATTAATATCTGACAAAGAAAGCAAGACCATATAATAGAAAAAAGGAGAATCTGTTCAGTAAATAATGCTGGGAAAGCTAGACAACTGTACATAAAAAAAGACAAAAGTTGAACATTATTTAATACCATACGCAAAAATTGATTAAAGGCTTAAATGTAACTCTAAATGGACTAATGACTTATATGTAAGACCATATAAAACTCTTCAAGGAAAACACAGACAGAAGACTCTGACATAAATTGCAGCAAAACCTTTTTAAGTCATCTCCTAGAGTAATGGAAATAAAAACAAAATTAAACAAATGGAACCTAATTAAATTCAAATGTTTTGTAAGCAAACAACACCATAAGCAAAATGAAAAGACAACACACAGAATGGTAGAAAATATTTGCAAATGAAGCAACTGACTAGAGATTAATCTTCTAAATTTGCAAATAGATCATGTGTCTCAATATAAATAAATAAAAAAATGATGCAATAAAAAATGAGCAGAAGACCTGCATAGACATTTCTCCAAAGAAGGCATACAAATGGCCAAGAAGCTCTTGAAAAAGTCTCATCTCTGTTAATTATTAGAAAGATGCAAATCAAAACTATAATGAGTTATCACTTAAAACAGGCAGAATAACCATCAGCAAAAAGTCTATAAACAACAAATGTTAGAGATGCTGTGGGACAAAGGGAACTCTACTACACTGTTGTTTGGAATGTAAATTTGTACAACCACTATGGAGATCAGTATGGAGGTTCCTTCATGTTGATGTATGACAAAACAAATACAATTTTGTAAAGTAATTAGCCTCCAATTAAAATAAATAAATTTATATTTAAAAAAGTAAAAATAGAACTACCATTGATCTATCAATCCCACTCCTGGGCAGGTACCCAGGGAAAACCATAATTACAAAGGACACCTGCGCCCCAATGTTCAATTCAGCACTATTTACAGTAGCCAAGATATAAAAGCAACCTAACTGTCCATGAAGAGAAGATGGATAAAGAAGATGTGATACATATTTACAATGGACTGTTATTCAGTCATTAAAATGATGAATTAATGTCACTTGCAGCAACAGAGAAAAGACAAATATTATATATATCACTTCTATGCAGAATATAAAAAATGATACAAATTAACTTACAAAACAGAAATACAGACTTAAAGAATGATTTTATGGCTGGCAGAGGGAAAATGTGGGTGGAGGAGGTATAGACTGGAAATTTGAGGTTGACTTGTACACACTATTATATTTAGAATAGTTAACAAATCTGCTATATAGAACAGGAAACTCTGCTCAATATTCTGTAAAAATATAAATGGGAAAATGATTTGAAAATAATAGATACTTGCATACATGTTACCAAATCACTTTGCCGTACCTGTAATTAAATCACTCCACTGAACTGTAGTCAGCCAGCCTCTGTTCATGGAATTCTCCAGGCAAGAATACTGAAGTGGATTGCTATTCCCTTCTCCAGGAGATCTTCCTGACCCAGAGATAGAAATCAGGTCTCCCGCATTGTAGGCAAATTGTTTACCATCTGAGCCATCAGGGAAGCTGGGAGTTAAAGGATATATGTATACGTAAGACTGAGTCCCTTGGCTGTTCACCACAGCATTGTTAATCAGCTATAGCCTGACACAAAATAAAGTTTTTTTTTAAAAGGCATTCTCAAAATATATAGGTAAAAATAAATATATAAATAATATTTAATTGAAAAAAAAAGAAGTCTATTTAATCTCTGAATTAGGAAGACTTTTCCAACTCTAAGACAAAATTATAAATTGAGAAATAAACCTGGTCAATTCAACAACATAAAAATCAAAAGCTTTTGTAAGGCAAAAACTCATACAAAATGGATTAAGAAATTTAAGACAAGTGAGAAACATATACTCTCCATGACAAATGGTAATCTTTTAAGTACATGTGATTATAGTAGTTCTGATACACATCAACAAGAAAATGGTCAAAGAAGGCAATCATAATACAGGAATTATAAGTGCAAAGATTACCAACTGCAGTTCATAATGAGAAAAATGCAAAGTACAATTAATGTGATATAATTTATCACCTATCAACTGGATAAACACTGAACAGCTTAATATGACATTATTAGTGCAATATGTGAAAATAGGCATTTGTCTACAATGTCTATTTCACAATGAGAAAATTAAGAATATTTCACCTTTACATAGGGAAATTGGGCATTATCTTTTATTTATTTATTTTTCTAAACAAAACATCACGTTTGTGCTGCTTTGATTCCTTTTACAACAGGTTCACAAGACTACCATGTCACATTTTGTGAGAATTGCTGTGGAATTTTGGAGAAGGCAATTGCAACACATTCCAGTACTCTTGTCTGGAAAATCCCATGGATGGAGGAGCCTGGAAGGCTTCATTCCATGGGGTCACAAAGAGTCGGACACGACTGAATAACTTCACTTTCACTTTTCACTTTCGTGCATTGGAGAAGGAAATGGCAACCCACTCCAGAGTTCTTGCCTGGAGAATCCCAAGGACAGGGGAGCCTGATGGGCTGCTGTCTATGGGGTTGCCCAGAGTTGGACACGACTGAAGCGATGTAGCAGCAGCAGCAGTAGCAGCTGTGGAATTTGGTAATGAAGAGAATTTTTTCACTGAAGTGAAATATTTAGAGATGATATTCACTATATAAGTGCTTCCTTGGTGGCTCAGCTGGTAAAGAATCCACCTGCAATGCATGAAACCTTGGTTCTATCCCTGGGTTGGGAAGATTTCTGCTTTATTGACTATGCCAAAGCCTTTGACTGTGTGTATCACAATAAATTGTGGAAAATTCTGAAAGAGATGGGAATACCAGACCACCTAACCTGCCTCTTGAGAAATCTGTATTCAGGTCAGGAAGCAACAGTTAGAACTGGACATGGAAGAACAGACTGGTTCCAAGTAGGAAAAGGAGTACATCAAGGCTGTATATTGTCACCCTGCTTATTTAACTTATATGCAGAGTACATCAATGAGAAACGCTGGACTGGAAGAAACACAAGCTGGAAAAGATTGCCAGGAGAAATATCAATAACCTCAGATATGGAGATGACACTACCCTTATGGCAGAAAGTGAAGAGGAACTAAAAAGACTCTTGATGAAAGTGAAAGAGGAGAGTGAAAGAAGAGAGTGAAAAAGTTGGCTTAAAGCTCAACATTCAGAAAACAAAGATGATGGCATCTGGTTCCATCACTTCATGGGAAATAGATGGAGAAATAGTGGAAACAGTGTCAAACTTCATTATTTTGGCTCCAAAATCACTGCAGATGGTGACTGCAGCCATGAAATAAAAAAAGGCTTACTCCTTGGAAGGAAAGTTATGACCAACCTAGATAAAATATTCAAAAGTAGAGACATTTTTTTGCCAACTAAAGTCTGTCTAGTCAAGGATATGGTTTTTCCAGTGGTCATGTATGGATGTGAGAGTTGGACTGTGAAGAAGGCTGAGCACTGAAGAATTGATGCTTTTCAACTGTGGTGTTGGAGAAGACTCTTGAGAGTCCCGTGGACTGCAAGGAGATCCAACCAGTCCATTCTGAAGGAAATAAGCCCTGGGATTTCTTTGGAAGGAATGGTGTTAAAGCTGAAACTCCAGTACTTTGGCCACCTCATGCAAAGTGTTGACTCATTGGAAAAAGACTCTGATGCTGGGAAGGATTGTGGGCAGAAGGAGAAGAGGACAACAGAGGATGAGATGGCTGGATGACATCATGGACTTGATGAATGTGAGTCTGAGTGAACTCCGGGAGATGGGGATGGACAGGGAGGCCTGGCACGCTGTGATTCATGGGGTTGCAAAGAGTCGGACACAACTGAGCGACTGAACTGAACTGAACCCATTCCAATATTTGGGCCTGGAGAATTCCATGGACTGTATAGCCCAAAGGGTCACAAAGAGTTGGACTTGACTGAATGACTTTCACTTATTTTCATTTTGCTATGAAATTATAAAAATTCATCTGTGATCCAGCTCAGAAGTAAAGACTTTGGAGTCTCATATGATGGCAAGTCTTAGTAACTTCTGGAAGGCCAGTCACACTGCTGAACAACTGCATTGGTGTGCAGCTAGAGCGATGTGGCTAGTATGTGGCTGACCTGCCTCAGAACACAGAAATGGAATTCTTTAGATGAAAGTCTTTAGATGGAATTCTTTAGATGGAATTATTTTTCAATTATTATCCACTGGGCATTATCTTTTAATACCACAAATACGTATACTCTTTGACCCAGCATTTGAACTGTGGAGTTGGAGAAGACTCTTGAGAGTTCTTTGGACTGCAAGGAGATCCAACCAGTCCATTCTAAAGGAAATCAGCCCTGAATATTCATTAGAAGGACTCATGCTGAAGCTGAAAATCCAATACTTTGGCCACCTGTTGTGAAGAAGTGACCCACTGGAAAAGACCCTGATGCTGGGAGAGATTGAAGGCGAGAGGAGAAGGGGACAAAAGAGGATGAGATGGTTGGATGGCATCACTGTCTCAATGGACATGAGTTTGAGTAAACTCCGCAAGTTGGTGATGGACAGGGAGGCCTGGCATGCTGCAGTCCATGGGATCTCAAACAGTTGGACAACTGAACTTGACCCTGCAATTATACTTCTAAAATTTCCCCAAAGCACACTAGTATATTTATGAAAAGATTATTCAGTGGCATATTACTGGAACACATGCCCAATTCCTTATCCAAAACCTTCTAAATAAATGTTTTAAGAATTACCACTTCTTTTTATTTTAGGAAGATAGCACATGCATATGTTATCTATTACTTAAAACCCTTAGTAGGATTTGGGGCCAGCACCTTATCTAAATTATTGCAATTTCTTCAGTGAAATATGTGCATATTGACACTAAGTGGAATACATAAAGAATATAAATTGCATTATAGTTTACACATGGTTCTTTTTTAAAGTGCTTCCTTGGTAGCTCAGCTGGTAAAGAATGTACCTGCAGAACAGGTGACCCAGGCTTGACTCCTGGGTCAGGAAGATCCACTGAAGAAAGGATAGGCTACACACTCCAGTATTCTTGGACTTACCTGTTGGCTCGTATGGTAAAGAATCCACCTGCAATGCAGGAGACCTGGGTTCAATCCCTAGGTTGGAAAGATCCCCTGGAGAAGGAGGGAAAAGCTATCTACTCCAGTATTCTGCCCTGGAGAATTCAGTCCATAGGGTCACAAAGAGTTGGACACTACTGAGCGACTTTTACTTTCTAAAGTAGTTTTGAAATAATGGAAAAAATATAGACCAGGAGTTCTCAAATGAGAACCTATATAATAATTACCTAAAGCCTTATGCAAACACAAATTTCTGGGTCCCAACTTAAGAGTGCATAATTCCTTATAATTTGCAGTTTTATCAAGTTATGATAATGATGCTATTAGTTCTAGGAGTCACATTTTGAAAACATTGATATGGATCATAAACACTCTCTGCTTCTCTTTTCTATGAATATTATTTAGCATGCTGCTGCTAAGTTGCTTCAGTCATGTCTGACTCTGTGCGCCCCCATAGATGGCAGCCCACCAGGCTTCCTCGTCCCTGGGATTCTCCAGGCAAGAACACTGGAGTGGGTTGCCATTTCCTTCTCCAATGTATGAAAGTGAAAAGTGAAAGTGAAGTTGCTCAGTCATGTCCGACTCTTAGCAACCCCATGAACTGCAGCCTACCAGCCTACTTCACTCTAAACATAATGTCTGCACACACACACACACACACACACACATATACATATACACATACATATATACATACATATACATATATATATGTATGTATATATGTATGTGTATACACATGTATATGTGTGTGTATATATATATGTTACATCTGAGTGTCTTGGAAAACCAGACACACTAACGTGACATTTGTAAGAAGATTGTAGTTAGGTGTTGGAGGATGGGTCTGCAGCAAATTCATAAAGTGACAAAACCACAGCAGAGCCTTATTGAATCTCATTATGGATGACCTGATTAAAAACTTCTGGTGTCTTCTATCACATTACCATAGGTTTTCTCCCAATAAATTTTTCTTTAGTTATGTAAACCACAGTAATCTCCTGCTCAATGACAAATATGTGTTGTTCAAAGATAGCAATTCAATGATCAGACATAGTCTTCTCATCTTCTGCACATTTTTATTGTTTTTAAATTTTTAAAATTTTATTTATTGGAGTATAATTGCTCTGAAATGTGGTGTTGGCCTCTGCTATACATCAACACAAATCATATATGTGTGTGTGTGTATGTGTTTGTATGTATGTATAAATTTATGTATATATCCCCTCTCTCTTGAGACTTCCTTATCCCTTCCCTGTTCTATCCCTCTAGATTATCACAGGCCACCAGATTGGGCTCTCTATATAGCAGCTTCCCATCAGTTGCCTATTTTATATATGATAGTGTATACATGTCAATGCTACTTTCTTGATTTCTTCTAGCTGCTTCTTTCCCTACTGTGTCCACAAGTCCATTGTCTATGTCTGCTTCTCCATGTCTTCTCTATAGATAGGTTCATCACTATTATTTTTCTAGATTCCATATGTATACATTACTATATAGAATGGTTTTACTCTGTCTTTCTTTGTTCAATATAATAGACTCCAGGTTCACTCACCTCACTATAACTGACTCAAATTCATTCCTTTTTATGGCTGAGTAATATTCCATTGTATATAGGTTGCTTTCATGTCCTAACTATCGTAAATAGTTCTGCAGAGAACATTGGGGTACATGGATATATTTGAACCGTGGTTTGGTCTTCTCAGNCACACTGCTGAACAACTGCATTGGTGTGCAGCTAGAGCGATGTGGCTAGTATGTGGCTGACCTGCCTCAGAACACAGAAATGGAATTCTTTAGATGAAAGTCTTTAGATGGAATTCTTTAGATGGAATTATTTTTCAATTATTATCCACTGGGCATTATCTTTTAATACCACAAATACGTATACTCTTTGACCCAGCATTTGAACTGTGGAGTTGGAGAAGACTCTTGAGAGTTCTTTGGACTGCAAGGAGATCCAACCAGTCCATTCTAAAGGAAATCAGCCCTGAATATTCATTAGAAGGACTCATGCTGAAGCTGAAAATCCAATACTTTGGCCACCTGTTGTGAAGAAGTGACCCACTGGAAAAGACCCTGATGCTGGGAGAGATTGAAGGCGAGAGGAGAAGGGGACAAAAGAGGATGAGATGGTTGGATGGCATCACTGTCTCAATGGACATGAGTTTGAGTAAACTCCGCAAGTTGGTGATGGACAGGGAGGCCTGGCATGCTGCAGTCCATGGGATCTCAAACAGTTGGACAACTGAACTTGACCCTGCAATTATACTTCTAAAATTTCCCCAAAGCACACTAGTATATTTATGAAAAGATTATTCAGTGGCATATTACTGGAACACATGCCCAATTCCTTATCCAAAACCTTCTAAATAAATGTTTTAAGAATTACCACTTCTTTTTATTTTAGGAAGATAGCACATGCATATGTTATCTATTACTTAAAACCCTTAGTAGGATTTGGGGCCAGCACCTTATCTAAATTATTGCAATTTCTTCAGTGAAATATGTGCATATTGACACTAAGTGGAATACATAAAGAATATAAATTGCATTATAGTTTACACATGGTTCTTTTTTAAAGTGCTTCCTTGGTAGCTCAGCTGGTAAAGAATGTACCTGCAGAACAGGTGACCCAGGCTTGACTCCTGGGTCAGGAAGATCCACTGAAGAAAGGATAGGCTACACACTCCAGTATTCTTGGACTTACCTGTTGGCTCGTATGGTAAAGAATCCACCTGCAATGCAGGAGACCTGGGTTCAATCCCTAGGTTGGAAAGATCCCCTGGAGAAGGAGGGAAAAGCTATCTACTCCAGTATTCTGCCCTGGAGAATTCAGTCCATAGGGTCACAAAGAGTTGGACACTACTGAGCGACTTTTACTTTCTAAAGTAGTTTTGAAATAATGGAAAAAATATAGACCAGGAGTTCTCAAATGAGAACCTATATAATAATTACCTAAAGCCTTATGCAAACACAAATTTCTGGGTCCCAACTTAAGAGTGCATAATTCCTTATAATTTGCAGTTTTATCAAGTTATGATAATGATGCTATTAGTTCTAGGAGTCACATTTTGAAAACATTGATATGGATCATAAACACTCTCTGCTTCTCTTTTCTATGAATATTATTTACATGCTGCTGCTAAGTTGCTTCAGTCATGTCTGACTCTGTGCGCCCCCATAGATGGCAGCCCACCAGGCTTCCCCATCCCTGGGATTCTCCAGACAAGAACACTGGAGTGGGTTGCCATTTCCTTCTCCAATGTATGAAAGTGAAAAGTGAAAGTGAAGTTGCTCAGTCATGTCTGACTCTTAGCAACCCCATGAACTGCAGCCTACCAGCCTACTTCACTCTAAACATAATGTCTGCACACACACACACACACACACACACATATACATATACACATACATATATACATACATATACATATATATATGTATGTATATATGTATGTGTATACACATGTATATGTGTGTGTATATATATATGTTACATCTGAGTGTCTTGGAAAACCAGACACACTAACGTGACATTTGTAAGAAGATTGTAGTTAGGTGTTGGAGGATGGGTCTGCAGCAAATTCATAAAGTGACAAAACCACAGCAGAGCCTTATTGAATCTCATTATGGATGACCTGATTAAAAACTTCTGGTGTCTTCTATCACATTACCATAGGTTTTCTCCCAATAAATTTTCCTTTAGTTATGTAAACCACAGTAATCTGCTCAATGACAAATATGTGTTGTTCAAAGATAGCAATTCAATGATCAGACATAGTCTTCCCATCTTCTGCACATTTTTACTGTTTTTAAATTTTTTAAATTTTATTTATTGGAGTATAATTGCTCTGCAATGTGGTGCTGGTCTCTGCTATACATCAACACAAATCATATGTGTGTGTGTGTGTGTGTGTGTGTGTGTGTGTGTATGTGTTTGTATGTATGTATAAATGTATGTATATATCCCCTCTCTCTTGAGACGTCCTTATCCCTTCCCAGTTCTATCCCTCTAGATTATCACAGGCCACCAGATTGGGCTCTCTATATAGCAGCTTCCCATCAGTTGCCTATTTTATATATGATAGTGTATACATGTCAATGCTACTTTCTTGATTTCTTCTAGCTGCTTCTTTCCCTACTGTGTCCACAAGTCCATTGTCTATGTCTGCTTCTCCATGTCTTCTCTATAGATAGGTTCATCACTATTATTTTTCTAGATTCCATATGTATACATTACTATATAGAATGATTTTACTCTTTCTGTCTTTCTTTGTTCAATATAATAGACTCCAGGTTCACTCACCTCACTATAACTGACTCAAATTCATTCCTTTTTATGGCTGAGTAATATTCCATTGTATATAGGTTGCTTTCATGTCCTAACTATCGTAAATAGTTCTGCAAAGAACATTGGGGTACATGGATCTATTTGAACCATGGTTTGGTTTTCTCAGGGTATATGGGCTCCCCTGGTGACTCAGACAGTAAAGAATCCACCTGAAATACAGGAGACCTGGGATCCATCCTTGGGTTGGGAAGATCATCTGGAGGAGGAAATGGCAATCCACTTCAATATTCTTGCATTGAGAATCCTCATGGACAGAGGAGCCTGGCATGCTACAGGCAATGGGATAACAAATAGTTGGACATGACTGAGCAACTATGCCCAGGGTATATGATCAATAGTGAGACTGCTGAGTTATATGATAGTTTTGGGGCTTCCCAGGTGGCATAGCAGTAAAGAATCCACCTTCCAATGCAGGAGAGGCAAGAGAACTGTGTTCAGTCTACTCAGGAAGATCCCGTGGAGAAGGGAAAGGCTACCCACTCCAATATGATTTCCTGGAGAATTCCATGGACAGAGGAGCCTTGTGGGCTACAGTTCATGGGGCTGCAAAAAGTCAGACAAAACTGTGGTCGCAAACAGCTAGACAAAACTGAGCGACATTCTCACATGGTAGTTTTATTCCTAGCTTATTAAAGAATCTTCATACAGTTCTCCATGGTGACTATATCAATTTACATCCCACCAATCATGCAGTAAGATTCCCTTTACTCCATCTTTCCCATCATTCATTGTTTCCAGTTTTTTTTATGATAGTTATTCTGATTGGTGTGAGGTGATACTTCATTGTACTTTTGACTTGCAATTCTCTAATAATGAGCGATGTACTCTGCATATAAGTTAAATAAGCAGGGTGACAATATACAGCCTTGATGTACTCCTTTTCCTATTTGAAACCAGTCTGTTGTTCCATCTCCAGTTCTAACTGCTGCTTCCTGACCTGCATATAGGTTTCTCAAGAGGCAGGTCAGGTGCTCTGGTATTCTCATCTCTTTCAGAATTTTCCACAGTTTTTTGGGATCTACACAGTCAAAGGCTTTGGCATAGTCAATAAAGCAGAAATAAATGTTTTTCTGGAACTCTCTTGCTTTTTCAATAATCCACTGGATGTTGACATTTTGATCTCTGCCTTTTCTAAAACCAGCTTGAACATCTGGGATTTCACAGATCACTTATTGCTGAAGCCTGGCTTGGAGAATTTTGAGCATTATTTTACTAGTGTGTGAGATGACTGCAATTGTGTGGTAGTTTGAGCATTCTTTGGCATTGCCTTTCTTTGGGATTGGAATGAAAACTGACCTTTTCCAGTCCTGTGGCCACTACTGAGTTTTCCAAATTTGCTGGCATATTGTGCTGGAAGAAGCACAAGCTGGAATCAAGATTGCTGGGAGAAATACCAATAACCTCAGCTATTCAGATGACACCACCCTTATGGCAGAGAGTGAAGAGGAACTCAAAAGCATCTTGAGGAAAGTGAAAGAGGACGGTGAAAAAGTTGACTTTAAGCTCAACATTCAGAAAATGAAATTAAAAGACACTTACTCCTTGGAAGGAAAGTTATGACCAACCTAGATTCCATATTCAAAAGCAGAGACATTATTTTGCCAACAAAGGTCCATCTGGTCAAAGCTATGGTTTTTCTAGTGGTTATGTATGGATGTGAGAATTGGACTGTGAAGAAAGCTGAACACCGAAGAATTGATGTTTTGAAGTGTGGTGTTGGAGAAGACTCTTGAGAGTCACTTGGACTGCAAGGAAATCCAACCAGTCCATCCTAAAGGAGATCAGTCCTGGGTGTTCTTTGGAAAGACTGATGCTAAAGCTGAAACTCCAGTACTTTGGACACCTCATGTGAAGAGTTGCCTCATTGGAATAGACTCTGTCTGATGCTGGGAGGTACTGGGGACAGGAGGAGAAGGGGACGACATATGATGAGATGGATGGATGGCATCACTGACTCGATGGTCATGAGTTTGGGTGAACTCTGGGAGTTGGTGATGGACAGAGAGGCCTGGCATGCTGAAATACATGAGGTCGCAAAGAGTTGGACACGACTGAGTGACTGAACTGAACTGAACTGATATAATATACAGTATTAGAATACTATATGGCAGGATCTACAAGAGAACAATTGGAAAGTTTGAGAAGGAGGCTGCCAAGATGGGAAAGGGCTCCTTCAAATATGCCTGGGTCTTGGACAAACTGAAAGCTGAACGTGAGCGTGGTATCACCATTGATATCTCCTTGTGGAAATTTGAGACCAGCAAGTACTATGTTACCATCACTGATGCCCCAGGACACAGAGACTTCATCAAAAACATGATTATAGGCACGTCCTAGGCTGACTGTGCTGTCCTGATTGTTGCCGCTGGTGTTGGTGAATTTGAAGCCGGTGTCTACAAGAACGGGCAGACCCATAAGCATGCCTTTCTGGCTTACACCCTGGGTGTGAAACAACTAATTGTTGGCGTTAACAAAATGGATTCCACTGAGCCATCCTATAGCCAGAAGAAATACGAGGAAATTGTTAGGGAAGTTAGCACCTACATTAAGAAAATTGGCTACAACCCCGACACAGTAGCATTTGTGCCAGTTTCTGGCTGGAATGGTGACAACATGCTGGAGCCAAGTGCTAATATGCCATGATTCAAGGGATGGAAAGTCACCCGTAACGATAGCAATGCCAGTGGAACCACCCTGCTTGAAGCTCTGGATTGCATCCTGCCACCAACTCGCCCAACTGACAAACCCTTGCGTTTGCCTCTCCAGGATGTCTATAAAATTGGTGGTACTGGTACTGTCCCCTGTGGGTCGTGTGGAGACTAGTGTTCTCAAACCTGTCATGGTGGTCACCTTTGCTCCAGTCAATGTAACAACTGAAGTGAAGTCTGTAGAAATGCACCATGAAGCACTGAGCGAAGCCCTTCCTGGGGACAATGTGGGCTTCAATGTCAAGAACGTGTCTGTTAAAGATGTTCTTCATGGCAATGTGGCTGGTGACAGCAAAAATGATCCACCTACGGAAGCTGCTGGCTTCACAGCTCAGATGATTATTTTGAACCATCCAGGCCAAATCGGTGCTGGATATGCACCTGTGCTGGATTGTCACACAGCTCACATTGCTTGCAAGTTTGTTGAGTCCTGAAGGAGAAGATTGATCGTTGTTCTGGGAAAAAACTGGAAGATGGCCTAAATCCTTGAAATCCGGTGACTCAGCCATCATTGATATGGTTCCTGGCAAGCCTATGTGTGTCGAGAGCTTCTCTGATTATCCTCCCCTGGGCCGTTTTGCTGTGCGTGACATGAGACAGACAGTTGCTGTGGGTGTCATCAAACCAGTGGACAAGAAGGCAGCTGGAGCTGGCAAGGTCACCAAGTCTGCCCAGAAAGCTCAGAAGGCTAAATGAATATTATCCCCAATACCTGCCACCCCAGTCTTAATCAGTGGTGGAAGAGCGGTCTCAGAACTGTTTGTCTCAATTGGCCATTTAAGTTTAATAGTAAAAGACTGGTTAATGATAACAATGCATCGTAAAACTTTCAGAAGGAAAGGAGAAAGTTTTTGTGGACCATATGTTTTGTGTGTGGCAGTTTAAGTTATTAGTTTTTAAAATCAGCAATTTGTAATGAAAACAACTTGACCAAAAATCTGTCACAGAATTTGAGGACCATTAAAAATAGTTTAATGAGAAACCTGTGTCTTCTTTTGGTCAACACTGTAATTCCCTATAGTACTACTTTGGTAAGAGTTGCTTTTCTGGTAAAAACAATTTTCAAATTAGGGGTTTGTATTTCTGTGGTGGAGCTTCAGGTTTGTTAACCTTATGTTGAGAACTCATCTGTTTTTAATAACATCTTAAGCATTGGTGCAACACTTTCTAGATTAGGACAGATGAGCAAAGATTAACTGTTTTATATGTAAGCTAGTTTGTAAGGTCAGATTCTATAGTATAGAAGCTCCTGTTGCACATAAAATTTTGTATGATTACATAAATGAATAATTCTGTCATTTAGTTTCCAGTTATGAGGATGTGCATTCACATTTATAATAAATAGTAAATCTAAAATGTGAGGCTTAAATGGCACTGAGTACTGCCCTGCTAGAGTTAATTGTATACAGGTTCTAGGAAAAATAAAAGACTAGGAAAACAAAAGACTACTATATATACACTGTATCATATATAATATATATAATTATTATGCTAATTATATTAATAATTATGTAGAATTAATCAATACAATATAATTAATTTATTCTATTGTATAATACATTTATAAATATTATATTTATATAAATATTTTATAGGTATAATAAATGTATACTGTAATAATTATATATATTATATTAATTAATATAACATATATAATACATTACACATGATATATTAATATAATATTGAAAGGATTGAGCACAAATTATGCTCTTTATCAGGATAATAAATCTGTTCAAGGCTACATTTTTTATTAAGTATAACCTCACAAAATTTATCAAAGTAGGTTTTTCTCCACAGAGTTTCATATGTATCATAGTACTTACTACTTTGGAATCAGTGCCCTAAAGATTCATACTCATTTTCATTTCTTTAGTGTTTTACCACCACTTCTAGTTGGTTTCATGACCAACAAAACATTTGCTGATAGACTCACTTATATTTTGCCAACAGAACGCATAGTCATCTCTTCAATCTTATATCCCATGTGATGCATTATTTTGTTTCCTATTTCTTGCTCTTCACTGTCCCAGAATAAATGTAAAGTGAAGTCGTTCAGTCGTGTCTGACTCTTTGTGACCTCATAGACTGTAGCCTACCAGGCTCCTCTGTTCATGGGATTTTCCAGGCAAGAACTGGAGTGGATTGCCATTTCCTTCTCCAGTGGATCTTCCCGACCCAGGGATGGAACCCGGGTCTCCAGCATTGTAGACAGATGCTTTTACCATCTAAGCCACCAGAAAAGTCCAGAATAAATGTAATACATGTGCTGATCATCACATCACTCATTCTTTTCTGATGTTAACTGTCACCAGAGTAGTAGGTCTTATTCTAAAAGTATTTTTACAGTTTAATTAAAGCTAATATGGAGGCAAAATAAAATGTTAAAGAATAACAAACATCAAATAACTTATTATCAAAAATGCAAAAATATGTCAGCAAAGGTACATCTGACTATTGGGAGCACAGAAGCAGAAATGGTGCCTTTGATAAATAAAGATTAGATTTTGTGACCAAATGACTTTTCGAATAAATATTATTTTTACATTTTTATAATATCAGATTTAGAATTATTAAGTATAAGATGATGAATCTACATAAAGTATTAGATAAAACAAATATCCATCAATAGCAACAAATTCACATTCTAATCAAAGAAATAAGTGAAGTAGTTGAGGAAATATATTCTATCCATCTGTCCTGTCTTTTATCTCTTATGCTGATAAAGGAGCTAGTAAATTTGGTTTGATTTTAGACTTGAATTGAGTACACAGTGCTTTGATGTTTCAAAGACGGTTCAGTGTCTAAGATTTTGAAAGAAAATTCACTATATAAATCAAAGTAATATTATTATGGGATGATATTCAAAGCACAGTTGCACAGTAAAAGTTTATCAAATATAATAAATCTTTAAAAAAGTTTTCAGGATGCAGCATAGTTTTGAGCTTTGCCTGTTAATTAAACACATAATATTTTCTCCAGCGGAGAATCTTCAATAGTTATAATAGATACCTTCAGAATGATTATAGTTAAATAAATCTATTATTTAACTTAGAATATTAAATATTTATAGTGTATGTTTTTTAAAAATCATCTTCTGCAGAATATTAACCTCTGTAACTTCTAGAGACTGCACACTTACAATATTCTCAGAAAAAATTCTGAAAAATATACCAGAAATCCTACAGGGTGGATATAACAGGTGTAATAATAAATCAAACCTAGCCATTGACTAAAGAAGGAAAATGGTCAATTTTGCTTTAGAAAACTTGAGTAACCATGTTCAAGTTTCCCTTCTTTGCTTGCCTGCTTTCCTAGAAAGCCAACCCAGTTACGAAGAAATGTATGAAACTGAAAGTGAAGTCATTCAATCGTGTCCGACTCTTTGAGACTCCATGGACTATAGCCTACCACGTTCCTCTGTTTGTGGGATTTTCCAGGCAAGGATGCTGGAGTGGGTTGCCATTTCCTTCAGTCAGAAATAATTTTCTGAAGGTGACATTGTTAAGTCTGAAAAGGACATAGTATGTGGGATTGTAATGTGTTTTTGATACTTGCTTCAGATTGACTGTCAACCTACATTCCCTTCAATTATCGCTTGTTTAAAACAAACATCAGTCACACAGAATCAGACACACTCTCTATATAGATACTTTTGCTCTAACATAAGCAAAAACTTTAAGAATATTTCAAAGACTCCAAAATTATGCATAACAAGTAACCTCAAATTACAAGTAAAAAGTGGTGGCAGTGTATTGGATTAGCATGATGAACCCAGGGGGTGGGGGGCCTGAAATCCATACAACTCAACAATAGAAACACAAAACCCAGTATGAGAGTAAATACTTGCTTAGAATAAAAATAAACTGCAAGTTATAAAATTTAAAAGTCTTATAAACATAGAAAGTCCAGAAAAAATTCTCACATAATCTCCTAGCACACCTCTATGATTTTTGGCTGTCAATTTTTTGATTACTTCTTCCCAGGAAACTATTTTGTAATTATAACATTTCTAATACACAAAATGGAAAGCAAGTCAAATTTTTCCTTTAAAATGTTTGATTGAAATGTTTTTATCCTTAATTTAAAAAGCCCTTTTACAGAAAAATCTGAGGAGGGATCATAGCTTTTTTTTTTTTTTTTTGGTAAATTCCACAAAAGTTAAATATTTTAATCATAATCAGCTCAGACTACTATCTCTTTCTCCTTCAACTTCTCCTTCATCAGTTGACTTCCTGTCACGTCATATCCATATAAGCACTGGTAGTTTTGGAATCTATTTAAGGAGAAATCAATCCTGAATATTCATTGGAAGGACAGTTGCTGAAGCTCCAATTCTTTGGCCACCTGGTACGTAGAGTCGATTCATTGGAAAAGACCCCAAGGCTGAGAAAGACAGAGGGCAAAAAAAGAAGGAGGCAGCAGAGGATCGGATGATTAGATAGCATCAAAAGGACAGGAGTTCAAACAAACTGAGAGATAGTGGTAGACCAAGGAGCCTGGCATGATAAAATCTATGAGGTCAAGGAGCTGAACACAACTTAATGACTGATCAACAGCAACAATGGGGAAACTGGGAGATACATTAGTTTATGATTACTAAAATGTATTTGTGTGGTATGCAGTCATTTCTGTTTGCACATGGATTTCTGCAATACATTGCAGTTTGGGAACAGCTTCCAGCATTACAGCTTAAAGTACCTGTAAGGTTACTCACTTTATAAAACAATTGCTGTGACTTCCTGGTGCTTGGTTGATATTAAACAAAACAAAACAAACAAACAAACAAAAAACTATATAGAGATTTCCTTAAACTTGACAACAGTCTAATAATTTACAGTGCAGACTTTTTCTGGGCTCCACAATCACTGCGGATGGTGATTGCAGCCATGAAATTAAAAGATTCTTAATCCTTGGAAGGAAAGTTATGAACAACCTAGACAGCATATTAAAAAAAAAAAGAATGAAACTAGATCATTCTCTAACTCCACACACAAAAATAAACTCAAAATGGATTAAAGATCTAAATGTAAGACCAGAAACTATAAAACTCCTTGAGGAGAACATAGGCAAAACACTCTCCGACATACATCACAGCAGGATCCTCTATGATCCACCTCCCAGTAAACTGGAAATAAAAGCGAAAATAAACAAATGGGNCAAGTATTTATTAAACATCTACATGTTCAAGGCATTGTGCTATGCCAATCGAGTCAAATGTCAACCAAAGGGAGGGATCTAAAACTAGTTGAATTTCACAAAGTTCATCAATGAAGTTCTCAAACCAAAACACAGTCATTTTTTAAACTCATGAATTCTGACTTATATTGTATGGAAGGCCTCTTATGTAATCCTTATCAGAGCATATGTTAAATGCCTCTGTTCATCACCAGGAATCTATTCCTACTAGAACAGAGAATGTAATTTTTCTTACCATTATCATCAAAACCAAAAATTTCCTACAGATACAAGGTATCACCATGATAAAATCAAAATATACGAGGGGTCTGGGGAGGGTCTGAATAAGGAAGGACAACACAAGGCATTCTTTGCAGTGTTGGCCTTGCTCTGTATCCTGATTGTCACAGTGGTTACAAGAATCCATACAAATGTAAAAACTCAGAACTGTGACCAATAAAAAAATGAAATGTTAAAAAAAAAAAAAAAAGGCAGAGACATTACTTTGCCAACAAAGGTCTGTCTAGTCAAGGCTATGGTTTTTCCAGCGGTCATGTATGGATGTGAGAGTTGGACTGTGAGGAAAGCTGAGTGCTGAAAAATTGATGCTTTGAAGTGTGGTGTTGGAGAAGACTCTTGAGAGTCCCTTGGACTGCAAGGAGATCCAACCAGTTCATCCTAAAAGAGATCAGTCCTGGAAGTTCATTGGTAGGACTGATGTCGAAGCTGAAACTCCAGTTCTTTGGCCACCTGATGCAAAGAGTTGACTCATTGGAAAAGACCCTGATGCTTGGAAAGATTGAGGGCGGGAGGAGAAGGTAATGACAGAGGATGAGATGGTTGGATGGCATCACCGACACAATGGACACGGGTTTGGGTGGACTCTGGGAGTTGGTGATGGACAGGGAGGCCTGGCATGCTGCAGTTGATGGGGT
>SJYW01052991.1:504397-517591 GCA_006410735.1 Raphicerus campestris
TTTTTTTTTTTTTTTTGGTAAATTCCACAAAAGTTAAATATTTTAGTCATAAACAGCTCAGACTACTATCTCTTTCTCCTTCAACTTCTCCTTCATCAGTTGACTTCCTGTCAGGTCATATCCATATAAGCACTGGTAGTTTTGGAATCTATTTAAGGAGAAATCAATCCTGAATATTCATTGGAAGGACAGTTGCTGAAGCTCCAATTCTTTGGCCACCTGGTACGTAGAGTCGATTCATTGGAAAAGACCCCAAGGCTGAGAAAGACAGAGGGCAAAAAAAGAAGGAGGCAGCAGAGGATCGGATGATTAGATAGCATCAAAGGGACAGGAGTTCAAACAAACTCAGAGATAGTGGTAGACCGAGGAGCCTGGCATGATAAAATCTATGAGGTCAAGGAGCTGAACACAACTTAATGACTGATCAACAGCAACAATGGGGAAACTGGGAGATACATTAGTTTATGATTACTAAAATGTATTTGTGTGGTGTGCAGTCATTTCTATTTGCACATGGATTTCTGCAATACATTGCAGTTTGGGAACAGCTTCCAGCATTACACCTTAAAGTACCTGTAAGGTTACTCACTTTATAAAACAATTGCTGTGCCTTCCTGGTGCTTGGTTGATATTAAACAAAACAAAACAAACAAACAAACAAAAAACTATATAGAGATTTCCTTAAACTTGACAACAGTCTAATAATTTACAGTGCAGACTTGTTCTGGGCTCCACAATCACTGCAGATGGTGATTGCAGCCATGAAATTAAAAGATTCTTAATCCTTGGAAGGAAAGTTACGAACAACCTAGACAGCATATTAAAAAGCAGAGACATTACTTTGCCAACAAAGGTCTGTCTAGTCAAGGCTATGGTTTTTCTAGCGGTCATGTATGGATGTGAGAGTTGGACTGTGAAGAAAGATGAGTGCTGAAAAATTGATGCTTTGAAGTGTGGTGTTGGAGAAGACTCTTTGAGAGTCCCTTGGACTGCAAGGAGATCCAACCAGTTCATCCTAAAAGAGATCAGTCCTGGATGTTCATTGGTAGGACTGATGTCGAAGCTGAAACTCCAGTTCTTTGGCCACCTGATGCAAAGAGTTGACTCATTGGAAAAGACCCTGATGCTTGGAAAGATTGAGGGCAGGAGGAGAAGGTAATGACAGAGGATGAGATGGTTGGATGGCATCACTGACACAATGGACATGGGTTTGGGTGGACTCTGGGAGTTGGTGATGGACAGGGAGGCCTGGTGTGCTGCAGTTGATGGGGTCGCAAAGAGTCGGACATGACTAAGAGACTGAACTGAACTTAACTGAACTATTAATGAATTCTGAAGCTGAAATTATAATAAAGGGAAATTCTGAATGGAAATAGACAGTAGTCTTGACAAATTTCGCTTAAAACATGTTACTTTTTATAAAACTTGGGGCTTATGACCATCTTACTATGTTTCTTTCTGAAATGTAAAGCTTCATTGGCTTCACAGTGAAGGTGCTTCTGTGTGTATGAGGAAAATTAGGTTGTTAAACAGGTTTAGTTTAAAAACCTCATTCCATTTCTTACAACTGTCGATGACAATTTACTTGGCCTTAGTTTCCTCACCTTTTAATACTTAACTTGAAGAATGTGAAGGATTAATTATTCATCTATTAATGCAGGGAAAACAGCAAGTCCTGCGAAAGCAATAGGCATGTGCCATGAAGTGTAAGAAGGTCTGTGTGGCTGGTAAATAGTGAATGGAATAGAAAATGTTATTAAATGAGATTTGAGAGAAGGGACCTCACATATGGTAAGGTTATTTAATTTATATGTTTATATATTTATATGTTATATATTTATCATTCATTTACATGAATTTATATATTTATATTTTATCTATTTATGTATTTATTTTTATTGCAAGTAACTTACTTTAGGGTTATATGCTAATGTATATTTTGTCTCTGTGGCGAATAATGTTTTACAGAGCCTCCACTTTGTGCCAGGCAAGTTGCTGCTGCTTCTGCTAAGTCGCTTCAGTCGTGTCCGACTCTGTGTGGCCTCATAGATGGCAGCCCACCAGGCTCCCCCATCCCTAGGATTTCCCAGGCAAGAACACTGGAGTGGGTTGTCATTTCCTTCTCCAATGTATGAAAGTGAAAAGTGAAAAGTGAAAATGAAGTTGCTCAGTCATGTCTGACTCTTAGCGACCCAATGGACTGCAGCCCACCAGGCTCCTCCGTCCATGGGATTTTCCAGGCAAGAGTACTGGAGTGGAGTGCCATTGCCTTCTCCAGCAAGGCAAGTTGCTAATCACCAAATGTATGTTTTCTTTTCTTTTTTACATAGTCCTCCTTACAGCCTATTAAGGTAGTATCATTATCTCCATTTGGCACTTTTAGAAATTGAGACTTAGAATAAATTAATTAACTCACTGGAGGCCATAGAATTACATTTTGGCAAAGTGGAATTTAAACTACTGTCTCGATTGCTAAAAAGTCCTTCTGCAAACTGTAATTATCTGTCTTCTACATGGCAGGAGTCAGATCACTTCAATATCACTGAGGTTAAAGGAAGCTTCTGCACCATTTGGATGAATATTATTAGAATTTTTTGTTTGTTGGTTTGTGCTCCAAATGTTTCTGTGGGGAAAAATAGACTAGCCTTTTAAATTCAGAACATTTTAAAATGTTTTGGCAGCTGGTTCAGTAAAGAAAAGTTGTTCTGAAAAAGTGGAATGTGGCTTTTTGTAAAAGTGATGGTATTTTAAAATGGCTTATTCAAAGGGAATATTTTCAGAAAATAGAAAAATACAATTAAACTCCATGTGTCATAAAGCCAAGCTACAATATTGATACACTTGTAAACTATATTCAGTACAAAATATGTTTTGTTTTATCACAATTCATTTCATGATAAGGCTAACAGTGAAGGGGAAAATCCCTTAAGTCATGGGTAGGTGCCAAGTGTTGCTTACATTTTCTGTATAAATGGTTTCTTTTTATTCTCCCTGCTGTCTCCCAACATAAAATCTGTATTAGAAATTCCTGGCATAAGCATAAGAGCTAATCACATAAAATGAATCGGAATATTTACTATGAGAATTTCACTCATATCTCAAAAGGTATTTTATCTGCTAAAAATAATAGACTCCTATATCCTATTGAAGTCCAAATTTATTCTTCTTTTTGACCACCTTCATCCATTGTATTGTTATGACCTCCTTTATTTAAATTGACCAAGTATCTTCCTCAGCATATGGAATATTTGGTTAATCTGCTGTATAGGTTTTATAATTTCTATTCATAAATTGTAGTAAAGAACGAATGGTAGTCCTTGGCAGATCTCCTAAAATAACTGAGATACACTACAGCCAAATACATTACTTCTAGAGGCATATAGGACTGATCTAATAATTTTAAAGGACAGAGGTCAAAGGTAGGCCACATAAAAATGCATTTTCTCTGAAACTCTTNGAACGAATGGTAGTCCTTGGCAGATCTCCTAAAATAACTGAGATACACTACAGCCAAATACATTACTTCTAGAGGCATATAGGACTGATCTAATAATTTTAAAGAACAGAGGTCAAAGGTAGGCCACATAAAAATGCATTTTCTCTGAAACTCTTTTACATCTACTGTATAAGATGAATCCATGCCAGAGAAAGTCACCTGCATTAAAGCTATAGTGAGCAACAGTAGCACCCAGAGTTTCTTTTATTATTGTTTTTGTAGTCTGTATTTTGATTCTACTTTTTCTTTCAGCTAGGAACACCTGGAGATTATTTCAATTTTTGTATTATTCATAAAAAGTCATTATTTTCTGATTGATTTCATTTTCCTTTCTCATTAACAAGATTTTGTTATTTGCAGGTAGAACTCATCAGTTTCTTTACTTAATAATTTCATCTTTATCATTATCTTTTATGATTTACCACCAAATATTTGCACTTGACCAGCCAAGCATCAGAAGCTATAGAACAAAAAAGCCAGTATATCATGTGGTGGATACAACATACTATTGGGAATTTCATTCACATATCAATAATCCCAAGCCAAGGATACCAAAGCTTTGGTTTTTATTCATACTTCATTCAATAATAAACCTGTAAACTGGAACACTTAAATAGAAGTCAATAAAACCAAAGTGTAGGGAGGAGTCTGTAATGAGTTTGAAAGATTTGAATTCTGATAAACATTGAAGATGTCTGGCTTGTTTGTGCCGTAGGCAGAGAATTTCCTAGAACAACTGGTAGCCACTTTAAATTACTCAGCATTTCAAACAGAGAATCATCCAATTATTTTAGCAGTTTCAGAAGTGGAAATACATTTTACATGCAAGAAAATCACAGAAAATATAGTGGATTACTATGTGAATCTTCAAAGGGTAACTTGCTTGTTTCCTGCCATACTTTAATGCAAGTTAACGTTAAAGAGCGTTTTAAGTTATGTTTTGACTACAAAACTCTTGCATCTGATTAAAGCATGTGGCAAATGGCTCTGTGGGTTAAAATTACAGTAGCAAAAATAATTTTGAAGATGTGTAAATATGTTAAGAATTTGACAATTTTAATTTTTGATGGTCACTGATGCGATTAAAATATCATACCAAAGAAATAGCTACTAAATGGGCAATAGCTATGATTTCTATGACTGAATTCAAGCTACGACTAAAAATTATTCTCTAGGGATGTGCTGCCCAATATGGTAGCTGCTAACTATGGGTGGCTCTTGAGCACCTGAAATGTGGATAGTGGATCATCTGAATTTAGATGAGCTGAAAATATAGAACATAGACTGTTTGTGAAGACTTCCTATGAAATGATAAATATCACAATAATAATTTTTATATTGAATATAATTTGAAACAATATCTGTGTACATGTGCATGTTCAGTCACTCAGTTGTGTCCAGTTCTTTGCAACACCATGGACAGCCCACAAGGCTTTTTGTCCATGGAAATTTCCATGCAGGAGCACGAATGTGTTGCCATTTCTTACTCCAAGGGATCTTCCCTACCCATGAATTGAACCCGCATCTCCTGTAGCTCTTGCATTGGCAGGCAGATTCTTTACTACTGAATCACCTGGGAAAATCAATATTTGGGTATACAGAGCTAAATAAAATATAGTATTAATTTCACTTATTTTTGCTTTTTAATGTAAGTACTAAGGAATTTAAAATTACATATGTGGCTCAAGTTTGGGCTCTTAATTGTATTTCTATTGGACAACAATGCTCCATGGAGATTAATGGATGAAAACACAACATTAAAGAGTAAATTAAAAAACTTTGGAGAAAGTTTGTCAGAACACATCTTAGAAGCTCTTCTATACTTTACATATNTTGTATTTCTATTGGACAACAATGCTCCATGGAGATTAATGGATGAAAACACAACATTAAAGAGTAAATTAAAAAACTTTGGAGAAAGTTCGTTAGAACACATCTTAGAAGCTCTTCTGTACTTTACATATTAATTCTCTCTTAGACAGCTAGTCCCTATTAACATATGTACAGTAGACAAACATACACATACTTAGAGAAGAAAGAGGAAAAAAATAACTGACCACCACAGCGCTGTGGATTCTGCTTCCACAGATTCAACCAACTGTGAACAAAAAATATTTTTAAAAAAGATTTCAAAAAACAAAACTTGACTTTCTGGGTAACAGCATCTACTTACACAATATTTAACATTGTATTAGGGATAATAAATAATCTAAAGATGATTTAAAGTACCTGGGAGGATGTGAATAGACACATCTTTTTATATGAGACTGAGCTTCCACAGATTTTGGCATTTTCACAAAGGTCATAAACCAGTCTCGTGTGGATATTGAGTTGATGCTGTATGTTAGAAAGAAAGCTGGGATGAAATTCAGATGTGAACTATTTTTATTTATCTATTTATTTATTTTGGGAAATGACAAGTAAGTATATTTTTATCTTATTGATCAGTTAATCAAAATAAAGACTTCTTAAATATCCACCAGACTATCAGACTGAAGATTATAGTGATTGTTTGGATCATTTTTATCAACAACTATTTCTAATGACAGGAAGACATTTATTTGACTCAACATTCAGTTTTCCAAACTGTAAATTCAATATGCTCTAGAATCTCAAGTAGCCCTTCGTGCTCTGACAATTCATCTATTCCATAAAAGAGACACAGAAGGTGCAAGAGTGACATAAAAATTGTTTAGAAAACCAGACTTAAGTGGAAAACTTGGAAAGAAGGCATCATTGGTGCCCAGAACATGGTAGCTCTTCAACAGCATAAGACAGGCATTCCCTTGGCTTCTGCACACCACTTGCACAGATTGTCCCCTGTTATGAGGATTCTTGCTGCTCACAACCATCACAAATCATATCTATGGACTTCACACGCTATGTCCTTCTGCTTATCTGTAATCAAAGGGCTTCCTCCTGCCCAGCCTTCTATGTTTTCTTTTCCTTTTAGATAGGAAATTTTCCTGCATATTCATTCTTGCTGGACTAGCTTTCTATATGGGGGTCTCTTTCTTCAAATCAAAATTTAAAGCTACATGTCTCTACCTTCAAACTTCTCTTTTCCAAACCTCTTTAAGTTACACTATCCAAGCCATTAGTGTTCCAAGCAGGTTCTGAATCCCTCACAAAGTCAAGAACATTTACTTCTGGGATGGGATGGATAGGTTACAGTATGAAAGATTTTCCACTGTTAAAAGGGAAGGCATGAGAGGAGCTTAAGGAAGTAGGATGAGAAAGAAAGGGGAAGTATCTGCTTAATCCATAGCATGTGCCTCCTTTCTTCATTTACTGATTTTATTCATTTACCTTTATTAAATACTTGATTAGGAACCTAGAAGTATATCTGTGTGGATAAATAATGTTTTCAGCCCTTGGAAATATTTATTTTGTAAAATTATCTGACTCTTGTTTTTGGTTCACAATGGGGGATTCTCTTCTGATTCTTCTTGGACTTCTCAGGTGGCACTAGTGGTAAAGAGCCTGCCTGCCAGTGCAGGAGACCTGAGGCACTGGTTCAATCCCTGGGTCAGAAAACTCTGGAGAGGGGCATGGCAACCCACTCCAGTATTCTTGCCTAGAGAATCCCACGGAGAGAGGACTCTGCCACACTCTAGTCCATAGCGCTAGACATGACTCAAGTTACACACGACTGACATGACTTAGTGTGTGTGCACACACATATAACTATTGATACTTTGTTCCTAATTACTCCTTACAATGTCACTATATCTTGGAACATATCTTAACTCTATAGTTTACTGCCCCAAATCAGCAGTCATTTAATTTATCAAAGAAGGGGAAAAACGCTAAAGTCTGAAACTATATTTATTGATAGAGCAGCATCTCTCTTTAGTATTTAAACATCAGATAATCTTTGACTTCAGAAAGCGTTGGATATAATGAAGTATGATTTTGCTTTGTTGTTGTTTTAAGTATACCTTTTACCTGGAAGTTTATGGTCTTCTCAAACACACAAATACACACATATGCTTGCAAAACTGGTCATTTTCATGTTTGTTACTCTTTATATTTTTATTTCATTCAATAGTATGTTATACTGTCTTGCTTTATCATTTTAAGTTGTTTCTGGGATCTTCATACGAAGCTACATGTAGAGTTAGAAGTCACTTTGGTATTTGATCCCTGTTTATGATTCCCAGAAAGTCTTTAATTTGGGGATTTTCCTGGTAGCTGTATCTATGTGTGGCAATCACCAATGCCTAGCCTATGAATTCATCTTCACAAACTTTTCCATTTAGGGCAGCTTAACTTTGTCTCCATTGACATGGATTTGTAGTCAGAATGTTTAAACTGATTTAAAAAGCTTCAAATAAACCATGAGATTTTCCCTATGTTAGACAAAGAATCAGACTTTTTCATCTATTTTAATAAAGATGAATTCTAGTTGCACCTCAAAATACTTTGATTTATAATTTATAAGACAAGGTTAATATGGCATATGCAAATATAAGAACAAAGCCACTCTGCACTTCAACATTTAATGGGATCTTCAAGTTAATAAGCATATTTGAACCCTTCAGAAAAGCTTTCTTACACTATATACTTAACTAAGTATAAAAATTGATAAGAAGAATTTCCATAGTGTACAAGTGAAACAAGGATATGTATTACAAGACCTACAAAGATCTTTATCTAGCTGGTATTCTGATCTAGGCTGGAAAGAATGAACACCAACTTTCAGTATGCGGCATCTAGAAGAGAAATCTAGAAGGAAAGCCATTTGACTTGCAAATGGGAGGTTAGGGGACCACTGCCTGTGGATTCTAGAGTATCTGAGATTCTAAGTGGCAAAGGAGGAAATGAATGAGGGAGAAAAGCCTAGTGATAACAGGAACTACATACAGAGCATTCTTAGAGGAAGACACTCATTTTTCATTTTCTATTTTGAAGTAAAAGAAAATTCTTTGAGAAGCAGCAGTAGTTATCACAAAAAGAAATAACCAAATTGACATAGACCCTTCCAACTCAGTCCATAACTATGTCTTTGTGAAATTATTAAAGTGAAATCTCACTCATTTCTATATGCTAGGTGTTTATATATTACATGTGTGTAAGATCAGTGCTTTATAAATATGTGAACTTTCCTCTACTCCCTTCAAAATTGTCATATAATAGAAAATTCCTCAAAAATTCCCTTTAGGTATTTGAGAACCACCCAACAAAAGCTCCCTTTTTCATTAAACCAATTTTCTCTTTTTTTAAACCCATATATATCTTAATTATGTAGCTGAAATATGTTAGTTTAAATCCATAACCTAAAGATATAAACAGAGTGATACAATCTTGTAATAACACAGTTTAGATTAAGCCCCAAAGGTGTTTAAAGTATAAGCATATGACCGTCTCAAAATCTTATCATGTAAAGTGATTGGCTGTTGTTCACATCTAGGTAACTTCAGCAATAAATACTAGGTTATTATCAATAAGACCCACAGCCACCTATGATCCATAGAAGAAAGAATCCTTGGGCCTCTTTTTCCAGGTTACATGAGACAATCTCTCTATTCTGTACTTTTGCTATTACACATCTTCTAGAGCTGCCTTTTAGAACTCCTCTTCTCTGAACAGATTAGGCTGTCCCAAAGCTTCCTTGCAGAGAGAGGAAGAAGCTGGTAGTGTTGCAGGCCTCCTTGATTGGCAATGGTTCTTGAGTCCATAGTTGACCCCCACAGGTGAGTACTTTAAACTTCATTCTCCAATGGATTACAGATTCTTCTCCACCCCACCCCAATCCACTGAGACAAGAAGTGTTTGCTTTCATTTTGCTTGTAGGAGTCACAAGTTCCATTTTTCCACAACAAAGTGGTTTCAATCACATTTAACCATAGTAAAAGAAATCGAAACAATAAAATATGAATAAATGTTACAAAAATTATATTGCTATTAAAGTCAGAATCAATAATAGCTTGTTTCTCTAATTCTATTTTATAGTTCTCATGTATATATATATGCTTGCCCTTTTTACTTGTATTAACATGAGTTCGATTAGTTTAAACCCCTTGTTTTCTACTTTGGCATCTATTGATAAAGGCACACTGGTTTTACCTAGGGTCCTTGTGTCCAGTTCACTTTTAGGTAAGACATCACAGAAAACTCAGCCCCCAACAACCATAAATTCAACCTCTTATTACTTTTACTGGTTTATTATTGCTGCTTCTTTATTTGCTATCATAGGTACTTCCAGCTCAAATTAAATGGAGAATTGAAACAACGAATATAGCACTTTGTTATGGAAAACGCAAGTTCAAATTTCAACAGTCACAGCTAAAAGTAATAAAAATATCAGTCCACCTTTCTCTGACTAATTTTTATCTGATAACTAAGACACTAAACTTGCCTTGTGTGAGAGAGGTGATACTGAAAAGTACCTTAGACCTGAATCTCATTGAAAAGTCATTTTTTTCCCTTGAACACTGTCATTAAATATGTAAAAAGGCTGTAATTAGGTCAAATTTGTTATTATGGTATTAGTTACCCAAGGCTTACGACTAGTACAATATGAGTCAGGAAGTACTAGTAGAAACAGGAAGATGAAAGCTCATGGAGAAGAAGCACTTTTGTATTATACCAAGGACAGGGATATTCTTTTTCAGGTTTTGAATTTCAGTGTGGTGTTCTAAGCAATTATGAGCAAACATGCTGCTAAATGNAGGTTCATGTTTTCAGATTCCATATAAAAGCTGTCTCTTATACACATCTTATACCAAGGACAGGGATATTCTTTTTCAGGTTTTGAATTTCAGTGTGGTGTTCTAAGCAATTATGAGCAAACATGCTGCTAAATGTGCAATAGACAATAGATTTGCTCTAGATTCCTAAAGTGTATGGCAGAGCAGTCCCAAGCAAGGAGCAGGAGCAGGGGACCAAAGGGAGAGGAGTGCAAAGAGAAGACTAACCGAGGGTCCCATAGGATATCAGTTTCTACCAGGAGATGAAAGACAAACCGAACTGCAAAGTTTGGGCAATAAAAACAATTTCCATGTCCAGTTACTAGTCTGTGTATGAGATTTTGGATAAGAACTAAGCAAATAGAGCAATCCATGAAACACACTACCTATATACTCCCTGGGTAAACTGAGTTACTTGCATATTGTTTCTTACTTTTAATTTTTTTTCTTTTTATTGAGGCATAGTTGACATATAATATTATGTAAGTTGTGAGTCTACAATATTTTGACTCACAATTTTTAAAAGTTATATCCCTTTTATATTCATAAATATTGGCTATATTCCTGTACTGAACATTATGTTCTTGTAGCTTATTTATTTTATACATAGTAGTATAATCAGCTATCATTCTCTTACCTCTCTCCCCATCCTTCACCCCACTGGTAATCACTAGCTTGTTCTTTATATCTTTTAATCTCTTTGTTATATTCTCTCACAGCTCAGTTGGTAAGGAATCTGCCTGCAACACAGGAGACCCCGGTTTGATTCCTGGGTTGGAAAGATCCAATGGAAAAGGGATAGGCTACCCACTCCAGTATTCTTTGGTTTCCCTGGTGGCTCAGCTGGTAAAGTATCTGCTTACAATGTGGGAGACCTGAGTTCAGTCCCTGGGTTGGAAAGATTCCCCTAGAGAAGGGAAAGGCTACCCACTTCAGTATTCTGGACTAGAGAATTCCATTGATTACATAGTCCAGAGTCAGAGAGGACTGAGCAACTTTCACTTTCACTTTTGTTATATTCACTAGAAGGTTCATATTTTCAGATTCCATATAAAAGTGATATCATAAAGTGATATCTTTCTCTGAATGACATTTCACACAACATAATACACTACAAATTTAAACCATGTTGTTGTAAGTGACAAAAATTCATCCTATGTTATGGGTGAGTACTATTCCACTGTGTGTGTTTATATAGTGTATATATACGATGAAATACAGTATATACATATAACATCTTCTTCCATCTATCTGTTGATGGAATCAGGTTACTTCCATATCTTGGCTATTGTAAATAATGCTGCCATAAACATTGGAATGGATGCAGGGAGACACTTTAACCTCTGAGCTACCAGGGAAGATATATATATATACATGACTGGAATTGCTGTATCACACTGCGGTTATGTTTTAAGTTTTATGAAGAACCTCCATTCTGTTTTCCACAGTGCTGTACCAATTTAGATTCTCACCAGCAGTGTATAAGTGTTTCCTTTTCTTCACATCTGGGCCAGCACTTGTTATTTATGGTCTTCTTGATCATAGCCATTCTGATAAGGTGATATAAATGGTGGCTTTGATCTTCATTTCTCTCCTGATTTGTGATTCTAAGCATCTTCTCATATGCCATCTGCATGTCTTATTTGTAAAAATGTCTGTTCAGATCTTCTGCTCATTTTCAATTGGGCATTTGCTTTTTGATGATGAGTCATATAGTTTGTATACACAGATACAATTTGAATATTAATCTCTTATCAGTTATAATATTTTCTCCAATTCAGTAGGTTGTCTTTTTTGTTTTGTTAATGGATTCTTTCTCTGGGCATTTTTTTAAAAAGTCTACCTAGGTCCCATTTGCTTATTCTTCTTTTCTTTGCTTTAGGTGACAGATTTAAATATATATATATACATGATTTATGTCAAAGAATGTTCTACCAGTTTTCACCTATGAATTTTAGGTTTTCTGGTCTTATATTTATGTCTTTAATCAATTTTGAGTTTATTGCTATATATGGTATGAGGAAATATTCTAATATTCTTTTGCACATAGATGTCAAGTTTTCCTGAAACCAATTTTGAAGAGACACTCTTTTATCAATTGTATATTCTTGCCTTCCTGTCACACATAAACTGATCATAAGTGCATGGGTTTACATGTCATCTCTCTAGTCAGTTCCAGTGATCTATGTGTCTGATTGTGTGTAGTTTTTCTTACATTAGGTCAGTAGTACACTCTGTTAGTTGAGCACTCAGGAATCATGATACCTTCAGAACTGATATGTTTTCTATTTTCTCAACATTGTTTTGATTATTTGAGTTTTCAATCCCTGGGTCGGGAAGATCCTCTGGAGAAGGAAATGGCAACCCAATCCAGTATTCTTGCCTGGAGAATCCCATGGACGGAGGAGCCTGGAAGGCTACACTTCATGGGGTCTCAAAGAGTGGGACACGACTGAGCGACTTCACTGACCTACCAACCGATACAAATTTTAGAATGATTTGTTCTCCTTCTGTGGGAAAAAGTGCCCTGAGGATTTGGGTAGAAATTGCATTGAATTTGTAGATTATTTTGACTGGTAGGGTTATTTTAACAATATAATCCTTCCAATCTACAAATATTGTATATCTTTAATCCATTTTGAGCTTATTTTGATATATAGTGATAGAAAGTTTCTTGATTTCATTCTTTTACATATATCTGCCCAGTTTTCTCACCATCACTTACTGAAAGAGATTGTCATTTCTCTGTTGTATTTTCTTGCCTCCTTTGTCAAGGATAAAGTGCCCATACGTACATTCGTTTATTTCTAGGCTTTCTATCTTATTCCATTGGTCTATTTTTCTGTTTTTGTGCCAGTACCATGCTGTCTTGATGACTGTTGCTTTGTAGTATAGTCAGAAGGCAGGAAGGATGATTTACACTGCTCCATTTTGCTATCTCAAGAGTTTCTTTTTTTTTTTTTTTTGATCTATTTGGAGTCTTCTGTGATTCTTTTTTTTTTTTTT
>SJYW01052991.1:517720-537213 GCA_006410735.1 Raphicerus campestris
TTTTTTTTTTTTTTTTTTACTTCTGTGATAAATATAACTGGTAGTTTGATAGAGACTGCATTGAATCTGTAAACCACTTTGGATAGCATAGTCATTTTTGCAATATTTTTTTCCAATTCAAGAACATAGTATATCTCTCCATATATTTATTTCATCATTCATTTCTTTCATCAGTGTCTGATGTTTTTTGTATACAGTGTTTTATCTGCTTAGGTATTCTTAGGTGTTTTACTCTTTTTGTTGCAATGGTGAAAGGACTGCATCTTTAATTTCTTTTTTTTGTTTTTTAATTGTCAATATATAGGAATGTGAGGATTTGTGTGTATTAATTTTATATCCTGCAATTTTACCATATTCATCGATTAGCTATGATAATTTCTGATAGCAACTTTAGGGTTTTCCATATATTGTATTATGTCATCTGCACACTGAGACTTTTGCTTCTCCTTTCTCAATTTGTATTCCTTTTATTTCTTTTTTTCTTTCTGAATGCTATGGCTAGGGCTTCCAAAACTACAGTGAATAATAGTGGTAAGGGTAAGAACCTTGTCTTATTCTTGAACTTAGAGAAAATACTTCAGCTTTTCGTAATTGAGAATAATGCTTGTAGTGAGTTTGTCTTATATGGCCTTTATTATGTCAAAATAGATTCTTCTCAATCACAGAAAATGAACCAAACTGATTCCATGTATCAAACTGATCAGATGGATCACACACTCTTGTTTAACTCAGTGAAACTATGAGCCATGCTGTGTAGGGCCACCCAAGAGGGACGAGTATGATGGAGAGCTCTGACAAAATGTGGCCCATTGGAAAAGGGAATGGAAAACCACTTCTGTATTCTTTTCTTGAAAACCCCATGAACAGTTCAGTTAAGTTGTTCAGTCATGTCTGACTCTTTGCAACCCCATGGGCTGTAGCACACCAGGCTTCCCTGTCCATTACCAACTCCCAGAGCTTGCTCAAACTGATGTCCATTGAGTCAATGATGCCACCCAACCATCTCATTCTCTGTCATCCCCTTCTCCTCCTGCCTTCAATCTTTCCCAGCATAGCATCTTTTCCAATAAGTCAGTTCTTCAGATCAGGTGGCTAAAATATTGGAGCTTCAGAATCAGTCCTCCCAAAGAATATTCAGGACTGGTATCTTTTAGGATTGACTGGTTTGATCTCCTTGCTGTCCAAGGGACTCTCAAGAGTCTTCTCCAACACCACAGTTCAAAAGTAGGGCAAAAAGATATGACACAGAAAGATGAACACCCCAGGTAAGTAGGTGCCCAATATGCTACTGGATAAGAGTGAAGAAACAGTTCAAGAAAGAATGAAAAGGATGGCAAAAGCTAAAACACCTAGCTGTGGATTTGGCTGGGGATGGATGTAAAGTTAAATGCTACAAAAGACAGTATTGCATAGGAACCTGATATATTAAGTCCAAGAATAAAGGTAAATTGAAAGTAAGTAATCAGGGAATGGCAAGAGTGAACATCAAGATTTTAGGATTCAGTGAACTAAAATGGACTGGAATGGGTGAATTTAATTCAGATGATCATTACATCTACTACTGTAGACAAGAATCCCTTAGGAGAAATGGAGTAGCCCTCATATTCAACAGAAGAGTCCAAAATACAGTATATATATGCAATCTCAAAAATGATTCTGTTAATTTCCAAGGCAAACCATTCAGTATTACAGTAATCCAGGTCTATGCCCCAACCACTAATGCCAAAGAAGTTGAAGTTGAATGGTTATTTGAAGACCTACAATAATTTCTAGAATTAACACACAAAAGATTTCATTTTCATTGTATGGGACTGGAATACAAAAGTAAGAAGTCAGGAGATACCTGGAGTATAAGAAAAGTTTGGCCTTGGAGTAAAAAAATGGAAGAAAAAGGCTAACAGAGTCTTGTCAAGAAAAAATACCAGTCATAGGAAACATCCTCTCAACAATACAAGAGACGACTACCCATTGACACCACCAGATGGTCAATACTGAAATCAGATAGGTTATATTCTTAGCAGCTGAAGATAGAGAAACACTATACAGTCAGCAGAATGAAGACTGGGAATAGACTGTGGCTCAGATTATGAACTGCTTATTGCAAAATTCAGACTTAAATGGAAGAAAGTAGGGAAAACCAGGCGCTTATTCAGGTATGACCTATATCAAATCCCTTATGATATACAGTAGAAGCGACAACAGATTGAAGGGGCTAGATATAATAGAGTGTCTGAAGAACTATGGATGGAGGTTCATAACACTGTACAGGAAATGGTGATAAAAACAATCCCCAAGGAAAGAAAACGCAAAAAAGCAAAATGGTTCTCTGAGGAGGCCTTACAATTAGATGAGTAAAGGCAGAGTTCCAAAGAAGAGCAAGGAGAGATACAAAAGTCTTCCTAAGTGATCACAGAAAGAAATAGAGGAAAACAATGGAATGTGAAAGACTAGAAATCTCTTTAGAGAAAATTAGAGATACCAGGGGAACATTTCATGTAAAGATGGGCACTATAAAGGACAGAAATGGTATGGACCTAACAAAAGCAAAAGATAGTAAGAAGAGGTGACAAGCATACATAGAAGAAAACTATTAAAAAAAAAAGATATTAATGTCTCAGATAGCCACGATGGTGTGATCACTGACCTAGAATCAGACATCATAGATTGACAAGTCCTTAGGAAGCATCACTATGAACAAGCTAATGGAGATGATGGAATTCCAGTTGAGCTATTTCAATTCCTAAAAGAAGATGCTGTTGAAATACTGCACTCAATATGCTGGCAAATTTGTAAAACTCAGCAGTAGCTACAGGACAGGAATAAGTAAGTTTTGATCCCTATCCCAAGGAAAAGCAATGTCAAAGAATGTTCACGCTACTACACAATTGCACTCATCTCACATATTAGCAAAGTGATGCTTAAAATTCTCCAAGCAAGGTTTCAAAAGCACATGAACTGAGAACTTTCACATGTTCAAACTGGATTTAGAAAAGGCATAGGAACAAGAGATCAAATTGCAATATCCATTGAATCATAGAAAAAGAAAGAGAATTCCAGAAAGAAGTCTACTTTTGTTGTACTGATTATGCTAAATAGTCATTTGAATATTTTGACTTCATTGACAGTGTGGATCACAAAAAAACTATAGGAAACTCTGAAAGAGATGGTAATACCAGACTACTTTACCTGGCTCCTGAGAAACCTGTTTGCAGGTCTAGAAGCAACAGTTAGAATCAGACATGGAACAGTGGAGTGGTTCCAAATGGGGAAAAAAGTACATCGTCTGTATATTGCCACCCTGTTTTTTTTTTTTTTAAACTCATATGCATAGTACATCATGGGGAATGCCAAGCTGGATGAAGCACAAGCTGGAATGAAAATTGGGGAGAAATATCAACAACCTCAAATATGCAGAAGACATCACCTTATTGGAGAAAGTTAAGAGGAACTAAAGAGTCCCTTGATAAAAGTGAAATAAGAGAATGAAAAAGCTGGCTTAGAACTCAACATTAAAAAATCTAAGATCTTGGCATCCGGTCCCAACACTTCATGGCAAATAGATGAGTAAACAATGGAAATAGTGACAGACTTTATTTTTTTTGGATTCCAGAATCACCACAGATGTGACTGCAGCCATGGAATTAAAAGAAACTTGCTCCTTGGAAGGAAAGTTATGACCAACCAAGACAGCATATTAAAAAGCAGAGACATTACTTGCTGACAGAGGTACATATACTCAAAACTATGTTTTTTTCTAGTTGTCATGTATGCATGTGAAAGTTGGATTAAAATTAAGCTGAGCACTGAAGAACTGATGTTTCGAACAATACTTTTACTTTTTTATTTTATTTATTTTTATTATACTTTACAATACTGTATTGGTTTTGCCATACATTGACATGATTCTGCCACAGGTGTACATGAGTTCCCAATCCTGAAACCCCGCCTCCCACTCTCTCCCCATATCATCTCTGGGTCATCACAGTGCACCAGCCCCAAGCATTCTGAATCCTGTATCGAACCTAGACTGGCAATTCATTTCTTACATGATAGTATACATGTTTCAATGCCATTCTCCCAAATCATCCCACCCTCACCCTCTCCCAGAGAGTCCAAGTCTGTTCTATACTTCTGTGTTTCTTTTGCTGTCTTGCATACAGAGTTATCATTACCATCTTTCTAAATTCTATATACATGTGTTAGTATACTGTATTGGCATTTTTCTTTCTGGCTTACTTCACTCTGTATAGTCGGCTCCAGTTTCATCCATCTCATTAGAATGGATTCAACTGTATTCTTTTTAATGGCTGAGTAATACTCCATTGTGTATATGTACCACAGCTTTCTTATCCATTTGTCTGCTGATATGATGCTTTTAAACTGTGGTGTTGGAGGAGACTCTTGAGTCCCTTGGACAGCAAGGAGATGAAACCAGTCGATACTAAAGGAAATCAGTCCTGAATATTTTTGGAAGGACTGATGTTGAAACTGAAGCTCCAATACTTTGGCCACTTGGTGTGAAAAACTGACTCATTAAAAAACATCTTGATCCTAGGAAAGATTTAAGGTGGGAGGAGAAGGGGACAAAAATACAATACAGTTGGATGGCATTATCAACTTGATGGACATGCGTTTGAGGAAGCTCAGGTATTTGGTGATGAAGAAGGAAATTTGGCGTGCTATAGTCCATGGGGTCACAAAGAGCTGGACACGACTAAGAGACTTAACTGAACTGAGATTCTTCCCATGCCTACTGTCTGGAGAGTTTTCATTATCAATTACTGTTGAATCTTATCTAAAGTTTTCTCTGCATCTATTGGATGATTATGTGGTTGTTATCTTTCAATTTGTTAATATGTGTTTAATATCAATTGATTTGTGTATATTGAGTAAAATTTGCATTCCTGGATAAAGCCACTTAATGATATTATACAGTTCTTTTAATCTGTTGTGAGATTCTGTTTGCTAAAATTGCATATTTATTCATCAGAAATATTGGACTGAAATTTCTGTGTGTGACATCTTTGTCTAGTTTTGGTGCCAGGGTGACTGTGGCCTCATAGAATTAGTTTGGAAGTTTTTCTTGCTATGCAATTTTGTGGAAGAGCTTCAGCAGGATAGGTGTTAACTACTCTTTTAACTTTTGGCAGAATTTATCAGTAACACTGCTTCTGGACTTTTATTTTATGCCAATTTTAAAATACTGTTTTGATTTCAGTGCTTTTGATTGTTCTATTCATATTTTCTATTTCATCCTGGTTCAGTCTTAGAAGGTTGCACTTTTCTAAGAGTTTGTCCATTTCTTCCAGTTTATCTACTTTTATTGTCAAATAGTTGCTTGTACTAGTGTCTTATCCTCCTTATATTTCTACATTGTTTGCTTTAATTGCTTTTTTATTTCTAATTTTATTGATTAGAGATCTCTCATTTTTGTTGATAAGTCTGGGTAATGGTTTGCCAATTTTGGTTATCATCTCAAAGAATGAGATTTTAGTTATAAAGATATTTACTATCATCCCTTTAATTTCTTTTTCATTTCTTTCTGCCCTAATTCTGATTTCTTTCCAACTAGTTTTTTGTTGTTATTGTTCTTTTTCTAGTTGCTTTGGGTGTAATGCTAGATTATTTGATGTTTTCTTTGATTTTTAAGGTAGGCTTGTATTGATATAAACTGTCCTATTAGCATTGCTTTTTATGCATCCCATGGTTTTTGAGCTGTTATATTTTCATTGCAGCTTGTTTTTAAGCATTTTTTTAACTTCCTATTTGATTTCTGCAGTGATCTCTTGGTTATTCAGAACAGTAGTATTTAGCCTCCTTCCCCCAGCCCCCACAGTTGATATCTAATTATATGGTCAGAAAAAAAGATGATACAGTTTCAATTGCGTGTGTTTTTTTTTTTTTTTTTAATTTATTGAGATTAGATTCATGACCCAAGATGTGATCTATCTTGGAGAATGTTCCATGTGTACTGGAGGGAAAAAAAAAGTGAAGTCTATAGCTTTTGGATGCAGTGTCCTATAGATATGAATTAGGTACATCTGATCCAATGTGCCATTTAAGGCTTGTGCTTCTTTATTAATTTTCTCTCTGGATAATCTGTCCATTGTTGTGAACAGGGTGTTAATGTTACCAGTATTATTGTGCTACTATTGATTTCCCTTTAATAGCATTTGCTTTATGTATACAGATGCTCCTAAGTTTGGTTCAGAAAAGTTTACAATTATTACATCTTCTTGGATTGATCCTTCCATGTCTCTTGTAATGATTTTTAAAGTCCTTATTTTTTTTTTAATCTGATATCAGTATTGCTACTCCCATTTATGTTTGATTTCTGCTTGCACGGAACATCTTTTCCTAGCCCCTTATTTTCAGTTTATATAGGTCCCTAGGCCTGAAGTAGATGTCTTATAGACAAACAAATAGGGGAATTTTTTTGTTTCCACTAAGCGCATCTGTGCCTATTGGCTGGAGCACTGAAGCCATTTACATTTAAGGTAGTTATTGATATATATGATCCTATTACCATTTACTTTACTGTTTGGGGTTTGTTTTTTTAGATCTTTTCTATCTTTTGTGCTTCCTATCTAGAGAAGTTCTTGTAGCATTTGTTGTAAAACTGGCTTGGTGGTGCCAAATACTCTTAAATTTTGCTTACCTGTAAAGCTTTTGATTTCTCCATATAATCTCCTTCTCGTATAGATTAATCTTTATAGGTTTTGTAGTTATTATTGTTGTTACTTTAAGCATTTTCTGTCACTCCCTTCTGGCCTTTGGAATTTCTGTTGAAAGATAAGCTGTTAGCCATATGTGAATTCCCTTATATGTTACTTATATGTGAATTTGCTTATATGTTACATTCCCTTATATGTCCCTTGCTACTTTTAACATTTTTTCTCTGTGTTTAGTTTTTGTTAGTTTGATTAAATGTGTCTTGGTGTGCTTTTCTTTGTCTTATCTTGTATGGGACTCTCTGGGCTTCCTGGACTTGGGTGGCTATTTTCTTTCTCATGTTAGGGAATTTTTCAACTATAATCTCCTCAAATATTTTCTCATACTGTTTATTTCCTTTTCTTCTTTTGCGGCTCCTATGATTCGAATGCTGGTGTGCTTAATGTTGTCCTAGAAGTCTCTAAGACTATTCTGATTTCTTTTCATTCTTGTTCTTCATTCTGTTTTGTTTCAATTATTTCCACCATTCTATCTTCCAGCTCATTTATACATTCTACTGCCTTATTTATGCCATTGATTCTTTCCAGTGTATTTTTAATCTCAGTCATTGTGTTGTTCATTGCTGGCTGTCTAGTCTATTTCTTCTGAGTCTTTGTTAATCATTTCTTGAATTGTCTTTATCCTTGCCTCCTTTTTATTTACCCATTTCTCTATTTTATTTCCAATATTTGCATCATCTTCACTATCATTACTTTGCATTCTTTTTTTTTTTTTAAGTAGACTGTCTCTTTCTCTTCATTTCCTTGATCTTGTGATTTTTATGATGATTTTTCACCTGCTGCATATTTCTGTCTTTTAATTTTATGTAATTTACTGTTTTTGGAGTCTCTTTGCTGCAGGCTGCAAGGTTGCAGTTTCTCTTATTTGTGGAGTCTGCCTCCAGTGGGTGGATTTGGGCCAGTGCCTTGTAAGAGTTTCCTGGTTGGGTTGAATGGTGCCTCTGTTTTGATGGGCTGAGCTGGAAGAACTTATCTTTCTAAAGAGCAGTGATCACTCAGTGGTGTGTTTTGAAATGTCTGTGGGCTTGTTATGTCTTTGAACAGACTGTCTGCTAAATTACAGATTTGAGTTCCTATTTTGCTAGTGGTTTGGCATGAAGCATCTGTCACTGAAGAAGCTTGCTGGACTTTGGGTGGGACCTCATCTTAGTGTTGAGATGTAGACCTTTGGGAAAACTATCACCCATTAATGTTCCATGGGGTTGAAAGTTCTCTGCTGCTCCCATGTCCTGAGCTTGGGTCTTCCACTTGGAGGTACAGGCCTGACACTTTACTATAACACCAAGACTACATAAACCATACATCCCAGGAGAGATAGAGAAATAAAGAGATAGAAAAAAAAAAAAAAAAAAGAAAGAACCAAAAAGGAAAAGAAACAAGAGAGATAAAAAGGAAAAATGAAAGAAAAAAAAAAAGGAATCAAATAAACATATAAATAATGAAAGAACATACAGACAAAATCCCAAAACAACACTAAATATACAAGAACATTCAAAGAANAAAAAAAAAAAAAAAAAAAAAAAAAAAAAAAAAGAAAGAACCAAAAAGGAAAAGAAACAAGAGAGATACAATGGAAAAATGAAAGAAAAAAAAAAAGGAATCAAATAAACATATAAATAATGAAAGAACATACAGACAAAATCCCAAAACAACACTAAATATACAAGAACATTCAAAGAAACTCACCCACTCACAAAGAGGAAAAAAAAAGAGGAAAAAAATAAAAACAGAAACCAGAAAAGAAGAGGGCATTCAAGCCAATAAACTTATCCATAGTGAAAAAAAAAACAAAAAAAAAACAACAAAAAAACTAGACTACCTAAAGGAAAAAGAAAACATGGAAGAAAATACAATATACTGAAAGAATACTCTAGAAATAGAAAAAAATAAATTTATTTGTAAATACATTCATTTTAAAAAGAAAAAAATTAAGAAAAAATAAAAATAGTGAAATAATAAAATGAACAACAACAACAAAAAGAAACAAAAACAAATATAGAAAGAGTAGGTAGTAAGAAGAATGTCCTGCTGTGTCCTCCATTGTCCTCACCACACAATGAACTCCAGCCGATCTGTCTACTCTGAAAGTGCCCCAGTATTTCTAGGAAGTTCTCTGGACCTGTTGTGGGTGGGGTGTGGTCAGCTCAGACTCAGATGTGGCCTTACTCCAGTTTATATTAGCTTCCAAAGTCCAGAGTTGCCCTCAGAATCCACAATCTAAAGCTGATTGTGGGGACTTAATCCATTGCACCTACAGGAACACATTTGCTTCCTCTTATTTGATCACACAGCCCCTGGTCTTTTACTTTGGCTTTGACTCCATCTCTGCTTATAGGGTGCCTCTGGTTCTGTTCCTTGCCCAGAAAAGAGCAGGTGAAAGTAGCAGCCTAATAGAGCTCACTTGCTCAGCTGGGCTGGGAAGAGGTAGAGGCGTGGCAGACCCAGCTGGGGTGCATGGGAGCATCTGCTGCAGCCAAAGCCTATAGGAACTTGCTACAGCCTGAGTCAGGTCGTGTGCTCCCCCAAGGGGAGTTGGCCCCATTTAGTGGATCCCTCCTCCAAGCCAAGCTGCACAGGCTCTCAAGAAGGTGTGGGCAGTGATCTGTGCCTACTCACAGCTTTTTGGAAGCTGCAAATCTTGGGGTCAAGATCGCAGCAGGGTCTTGTCCCCCACCTTTGGCACTTACAGAGGCTTTTGTGGTGGCCAATAGGCCAGCATTCCCTCCTCTGGAATTGAAAGCTGCAGTTGCCACTAGTCCCACTTCTGGTACTCATGACAGCCTTGGCAGCACCAAGCCAGTTTATTTCTCTATGGGGTTGTAGCCCATAGCTGCAGCACATCTCACCTACAGCCCTTGGGAAGGCAGGGTCCTGTGAGTATGTGGATTTTAAGTGTCTTAGTGGCAATTATCTATTTTTCTAGTTGGAAGGCCCAGGCTTTTTCCTTGACCCTCTCAGTTGTGCCATACTAGCCCCCTCAAAGTATCTTCAGGGTAGTCAACCCAGTCTTGGGGTCTGATCCCTAAAGCCTGAGCCTCAGCACCCAGACACCACCACAGCATGAGTGCAAATCGGCCTTTCAGTCTGCGAAGTTCTGGTTGGCACTGACCTCTGTGGTGAGCTCTGTTTTGCCTTCTGAGCACCTGTTGCTGTGCTCCTCTCTGAGGTTCCAAAGCTATCCCCTCATCCATGAGGGGGTTTCTGAGTATGCAGAAACTTTTCCTTCTTCACTTCTTCCTCCCTGATGTGCAGGTCCCTATCCCACTTCCTTTCTCTCTCTCTCTCTCTCTTTTTTTTTTTTTTTTAACATCTTTTTCTGTATCTCATTCCTTGGGGATTAGCTTGTCTTTTTGAAAGCCTGGAGTCTTCTTCCAATGTTCAGAAGGTTTCCTGTAGGAGTGTTCCACCTGCAGATATATTTTTGATGTATTTTTGGGTAGGAAGGTGATCTTCATATCTTACTCCTCTGACATTTTAAAATCCCATCAATTACATTTTTGATGTCATATTTTACATCTGATTGTTTTTAACCCTTCACTGCTTATTTTGATTATCGCTGATTTTAGAAGTTTTATATTTCAAACTTCCTACTAGCTTTGATAGTATGTGGATGATGTTTTCCTTTGCTGCATATTTGATTTTACTAATGATTTTTTCTTTTATAATTTTTGTGTTTCTAGTTGTGGCCTTTTCTTTTTTGCTTAGAAGAAATCTCTTTAATATTTCTTATAAACCTGATTTGATGGTGCTAAACTCTTTCCATTTTGCTTATTTGTAAAGCTTTTGATTTCTCCATCAAATCTGAATGACAGTCTTGCAAGATATATTTTGGTTGGAAGTTTTTTCCCTTTATCATTTTGTGTCATGCCACTCCCTTCTGGTCTGCAGAGTTTTTCCTGAAAATTCACTGATAGCCTTATTGAAGTTCCCTTCTGTTGCATTTGTTGCTTTTCCTAGTCACTTTTAGTATTCCCTCTTTAATATTTCATTTTTAAAATGCAATGTGTCTTCGTGTGCTGCTTTTTGGATTAATCCTGTAGGAGTATCTCTGTGCTTTCCGGACATAGATATTTGTCTCCTTTCCCAGGTTAGGGAATTTTGCAGCTCTTATGTCTTCAAATATGTTCTCAGCCCCTATCTCTCAATCTTTTCCTTCCAGGATCCTATAATGTAAATATTAGTCTCCTTAATGTTGTCCCAGTGGTCTCTTAAACTGTCCTCAGTTCTTTTCATCCTCTCTCTCTCTCTCTTTTTTTTTTTTTTCCTGTCCAGAGTCAGTTTATTCCACTACTTTGTCTTCCAGCCTTATTGATCCCTTCCTCTGTACTATTCAGTGTATTGTTGAGTCCTTCTAGTGTATTTTTTTTTAAATTTCAGTTATTTTATTGTCAATCCCTGATTAACTGTTCTTTAAATTTTTTAACTCTTTGTTTAAAAGCTTCTAAATTTTTGCTCTGTGCATACGTTCTTCTCCCATTCTTTGGTAATCTTTATGATCACTACCCTTAACTACTTCTCTAGAGATTACCTATCTCCACTTCACTTGGTTCTTCTTCTGAGGTTTTAGTCTGTTCCTTCATTTGGTATATGCCTCCTCATTTTTTGCATAAGTTTTTGTTTCTATTTATCTGACAAATAGGCTACTTTTACCATTTTTTTTTTTTTTTGGAGAAGTGGTCTTTTGTAGTGGATATCCTATGTGTCCCAGCCACACCACACACTGCTGTCTCCTCACCAGAGCTATGTGTTCTAGGGTTGCCCGATGTGGGCTGTGTGGTTCACTTTATTGTCGTGGGCTGAGTGTTGTGGGCAGTCTGATAGGCTTGGTTGGTCCCTGGCTTGGTTTGTTGTCAGTCGCTGCCTTGTGTAGAGGCTGCTGGCTGTTGATTGGTGAGTGTGGGTCATCAGGCAGCTGAATTGGGAACTGAATGGGCCTCTGAATCTAGTGATGGCTCACAGATGGGCAGAATCAGTGTCCAGGAGACACTGGCCCACCCACTGGCTGGGGAAAATAGGGTTTAGCCCACTTGTGGGCAAAGTCAGTTCTTAGGATCTGGTTCCAGGGCCCAGAAATGTCAGAGCTGGTGTTGTATCACTGTAGGGTGGAGTTGGTTCCTGACACAGTTGGTTGTAGGGTGACAGAGCTGATGCTGCCTATTAGTGAGTAGAGTCAAAACCTAACTGTTATCAGGGCAGCATCTGGCCAATTAGTGGGTGGGCAGAGTCTGTATGGTGCAAAGGTGCTGTTATTTTGCAGCTGGTGTCTGCCCCTTACTGAGTGAGGCTTTTCCTGAGGTTAGTGCAGTCTAACTGGTAGGTGGAGCTGGGTCACAGGATCTCTGGCAACAGAACCTTGGGATTCTCAGGTTAGTGTCCAGACAGTCGTGTGTAGGCCTGGGTCTTAGGCCCTCTGATGGGAAGAGTGATACCCAATGGTGGCTGTCAGCTCATGGGCTCTTAAAGTTGCTTGTCTTTGAGAAGATGGTATTGTATTTCTGCCTAGTTAGTTACTTGTGGCATCCCAGAACTCACACCTATAGGCCTTTAGGCCATGGTTATCAGGGTCATGAGGCTAAGCTATAAAAAGATTCTAAAATGGTGCTTGTCAGAATCAATTTCTACGTCGTAGACTGAGTCCCCCCTAAAATGGTTTCCACTACTGTGTTTATCCTCAGGTTGAATTGTTACTTCTTATCTCTGTGAAAGACTCTCTAATAGTAGGTCTGATCCAAGATTTTTTCAAACTCCTGCCTCTGAGCATATGAAATTTTGTGAGCATCCTTTAATAGATTTTCTCCAGTGCTCTGGAATTCTTGAAAATAAGGCTCACTGGTCATAGCAAACACCCTCTTCCAACAACACAAGAGAAGACTCTACACATGGACATCACCAGATGGTCAACACCGAAATCAGACTGATTATATTCTATGCAGCCTAAGATGGAGAAGCTCAATACAGTGAACAAAAACAAGACCAGGAGCTGACTGGCTCAGATCATGAACTCCTTATTTCCAAATTCAGACTGAAATTGAAGAAAGTAGAGAAAACCACTAGACTATTCAAGTATGATCTAAATCAAATTCCTTGTGATTATACAGTGGAAATGAGAAATACATTTAAGGGACTAGATAGAGTGCCTGATGAACTATGGACGGCAGTTCATGACAATGTAAAGGAGACAAAGGTCAAGAACATCCCCATGGGAAAGAAATGGCAAAGTAGCTGTCTGAGGAGTCCTTACAAATAGCCATGAAAAGAAGAGAAGCAAAAAGCAAAGGAGAAAAGCAAAGATATAAGCATCTGAATGCAGAGTTCCAAAAACAGCAAGAAGAGATAAGAAAGCCAGCCTCAGAGATCAATGCAAAGAAATAGACTAAAACAACAGATGCGAAATACTAAAGATTTCTTCAAGAGAATTAGAGATACCAAGGGACTATTACATGCAAAGATGGGCTTGTTAAAGGGCAGAAATGTTATGGACCTAACAGAAGCAGAAGATATTAAGAAGAAGTGGCAAGAATACACAGAAGAACTGTACAAAAAAAGATCTTCACAACCAAGATAATCACGATGGTGTGATCACTCACCTAGAGCCAGACATCCTAAAATGTGAAGTCAAGTGGGCCTTAGAAAACATCACTATGAACAAAGCCAGTGGAGGAGATGCAATTCCAGTTGAGCTGTTTCAAATCCTGAAAGATGATGCTGTGAAAGTGCCAGCAAACTTGGAAAACTCAGCAATGGCCACAGGACTGGAAAAAGGTCAGTTTTCATTCCAATCTCAAAGAAAGACAATGCCAAAGAATGCTCAAACTATCGCACAATTGCACTCATCTCACATGCTAGTAAAGTAATGCTCAAAATTCTCCAAGCCAGGCTTCAGCAATACATGAACCGTGAACTTCCTAATGTTCAAGCTAGTTTTAAGAAAGACACAGGAGCCACAGATCAAATTGCCAACATCCACTGGATCATGGAAAAAGCAAGAGAGTTCCAGAAAAACATCTGTTTCTGCTTTATTGACTATGCCAATGCCTTTGACTGTGTGGATCACAATAAACTGTGGAAAATTCTGAGAGAGATGGGAATACCAGACCACCTGACCTGCCTCTTGAGAAATCTGTAAGCAGGTCGGGAAGCAACAGTTAGAACTGGACATGGAATAACAGACTGGTTCCAAATAGGAAAAGGAGTACGTCAAGGCTGTATTTGTCACCCTGCTTATTTAACTTCTATGCAGAGTACATCATGAGAAATGCTGGACTGGAAGAAACACAAGCTGGAATCAAGATTGCCAGGAGAAATATCAATAACCTCAGATATGCAGATGACACTACCCTTATGGCAGAAAGTGAACAGGAATTAAAAATCCTCTTGATGAAAGTGAAAGAAGAGAGTGAAAAAGTTGGCTTAAAGCTCAACATTCAGAAAATTAAGGTCATGGCATCTGGTCCCATCATTTCATGGGAAATAGATGAGGAAACAGTGGAAACAGTGTCAGAATGTATTCTTGGGCTCCAAAATCACTGCAGATGGTGACTACAGCCATGAAATTAAAAGATGCTTACTCCTTGGAAGAAAAGTTATGACCAACTTAGACAGCATATTCAAAAGCAGAGACGTTGCTTTGCTGACTAAGGTCCGTCTGGTCAAGGCTATGGTTTTTCCAGTAGTCATATATGGATGTGAGAGTTGGACTGTGAATACTGAACGCTGAAGAATTAGTGCTTTTGAACTGTCTTGTTGGAGAAGACTCTTGAGAGTCCCTTGGACTGCAAGGAGATCCAACCACTCCATTCTGAAGGAGATCAGCCCTGGGATTTCTTTGGAGGGAATGATGCTAAAGCTGAAACTCTAGTACTTTGGCCACCTCATGCGAAGAGTTGACTCATTGGAAAAGACTGATGCTGGGAGGCATTGGGGGCAGGAGGAGAAGGGGATGACAGAGGATGAAATAGCTGGATGGCATCATGGACTTGATGGACACAAATCTGAGGGCACTCTGGGAGTTGATGATGGACAGGGAGGCCTGGCGTGCTGTGATTCGTGGGGTTGCAAAGAGTTGAACATGACTGAGTGGCTGAACTGAACAGAAGGCTCACTGCCTTTCAAAGGCAAGTGCTCTGAGAACTCTTCTTCCAGGTACATAACACATAAACTGAGAAGGCCAACAAGGAAAACACTCACCTTTTGACTTTGGGTGAATCTCGGCAATTACAGTTATTCTTCTGCTCATGCATGAGCTGCCCAGGAGTGTGTGACTTGACTATATTGTGACTCTGCCCTTCCTTCCCGTCTCATGTGGTTCCTTCTTTATATCTTAGTTACAAAAGGGTTTTTCTGATATGTTCTGCTCTTCTTCACTGATAGTTGTTCTGTAAATAGTTGTAATTTTGGTGTGCCCTTGAGAGGAGGGGATCTTAAGGTCTTTCGGCCCTACCATCTTTGCTTGTCTCTCTGCTCCTTGCTTTTCAAGGAAAAAATGGAAGCGTGTGTGTCTGTGTGTGTGTGTATTGGTGTAGGGAGTCTTCCATGTTAAAGGTGTGATAATTTCTCTGGAATGATTCTGAAAGGAGAATTATTCATTGTTAACTGTATTATCCACTCATCTCCTATTCCTTTTGGTTAGCAACATACATGTCTCTGATTCTCCTCTTCCTCCACTGTGCCATTCCCGGAGAGGAAGCTACTAAAGAGAGGATGTGTTGGGGTTTGTATGAGCCTTTTAAACAGAGCTAGTTTAATACTAAGTTCTTAATCATTTTTATGTCTTTATTTAATAAAGAATTTGCAATCAAATATATTACTCTAGGTAACAGTGTGACTACTGACATAAACCTTACAATATTGTACAACAAATTAATCACTATATGCTTGGATAATATTTTGGAATTCATAAAGAAAATCTTTGTTGCTTGCTCCTGTGTTGAGGGGCAATGCTATTGTATTCAAATATTTAATTGTGTCTCTTTCTCTTAAGCGGACTGTATCATGAATAGACGTATTTTAGCAAGAATATTGCATTTTCCACTTACACCATATAGAAGCCATGGGCCTACTGTTGAGTGATACATTTATGTCTTAGTTGAAATAATCTTTTCTTTCTCACAAGCCACAAAGTTACTTTGTTTATATGCTGCTGCTGCTGCTGCTAAGTCACTTAAGTAGTGTCTGACTCTGTGAGACCCCATAGATGGCAGCCCACCAGGTTGCCTTGTCCCTGGGATTCTCCAGGCAAGAATATTGGTGTGGGTTGTTATTTCCTTCTCCAATGCATGAAAGTGAAACGTGAAAGTGAAGTTACTCTCATAGCTACCCCATGGACTGCAGCCTACCAGGTTCCTCTGTCCATGGGATTCTTCAGGCAAGAGTAGTGGAATGGGTTGCCATTGCCTTCTCTGACTTTGCTTATATAGGGAGAGAGAAAAGCAAAACTGACCCATTGTTCTTAGTGAAGATTAAAAGACTGTTTAGACAAAAAGGCATATGCATTTTAATTTCTATGGTGAGAGAGTGGAGATGAATTACTGCTAGGAAAAAAAATAGCACACTTGAATATGGAGCACAGTTGTAGAGAATATGAGCAATGTTCTGTGAAAGAACATTAGCATCACGTGGTGGGTTTAGGATTGCATTGGTCCAAAGTACCTTGAAGGACACTGAAAACTGGAGTCAGAAGATCAGCTTGGTGGAGTGCTGGGATGCATGACAGATAGAGAAGGCTGTGCAAAGAGGCTGGTGCAGTGGTTCAGCAACAGATCTCTGAGGCTGGTGACCATCTTCCAAGTGAACATGGACAAAATCCACAGCACAGTGCTGATAAGAGGAGAGGAAATTGATAGGTAACTTGAAGCAAACTTGAGTTTACAGCTGGCCTGTGATTTTTACATCTCACCAGGGAGCTCCTGTCCATGCAAGTGCCATTTTTCTGAAGTTGCTCATTGACACTTCTTAGCATTCTTGCATATATATTGGAGATCAAGCCCTGAGCCTTTGGAGTGAGAGCAATGACACCAAGACTCTAGACTACCAGAGAACTAATCTGAGGGAGTATCAAATAATGAGAACTTACACAAAGGAAATCACTTGAATACAAAACCCAGCATCAGCCAACCACCAGTAGCACCTTGTGTAAGATGCCTCATCTAAGGAAGAACAACACCAAAAAAATTGGAAACCCAATCATCAGCAGACAGTATTACCAACTCACTCAACCTTGCCCATCAGAGGAAAAACAAAAACAAAAACCAGGACAAATCTCACCCTAAATGAAGCTTACACAAACCACTGGACCAACTATAAGAGGGCAGAAAAGAAAAGGAAGAAAGAATTCAGCCTTGAAGCCTGAGGAAAGGAGGCTTCAAACACAATAAATTTAAAAAACAAATAATGAAAAGGCAGAGAAATGCTGCACAAATTAAAGAACAAACTAGAAACACAGAAGTCCAAATAAATGAAAAGGAAAAAGGCAACCCACCTGAAAAATAATTCAGAATAATAATAGGAATTCAGAATAATAATAGGAAAGCTGACAAAAGACCTTGAAAGCAGAATGGAGAATGCAATAATCAATTAACAAAGACCTAGAATAATTAAAGAATAAACATACAGAGACCAACAACAAAAGTACTGAAATTAAAAGTACTCTAGAAGGAATCAATAGCAGAATATCTGAAACAAAAGGACAGTGAGCTGAAAGATAAAATGGTGGAAATAACATATGGAGAGCAGAATAAAATAAAAGGAATGAAAAGAACTGAGGATAGTACCAGAGACCTCTGGGACATATCAAACATGCCAGCATTTGAATTATAGGGGTCCCAGAAGCACAAGAGAAAAAGTAAGGGTATGAAAAAGTTTTTGAAGTGATTATAGCTGAAAAAAAGAAATAGTCAATCAAGTCCAAGAGGCACAAATAGTCCCATACAGGATAAACCCAAGGATAAACCCAAGAAACATAATAAACAAACTAAGAAAGATTTAACACAAAGAAAGAATGTTAAAAGCAGCAAAGGAAAAAGAACAAGTAACATACAAGGGAAACCCCATATTTTTAACAACTGATCTTTCAGTGGAAATTTTGCAAGTGAGAAGGGAATGGCAGGATATTTTGAAATCACTGAAAGAGAAAAATCAACAGTCAAGGTTACTGCACCTGGCAAGGATCTCATTCTTGATGGGGAATTAATGGAGAGACCAAAAGCTTTTCAGAAAAGCAAGAGTTAAGAGAATTCAGTACCACCAAATCAGGTTTCCAACAAATGTTAAAGGGACTTTCGTAGTCAGTAAATACAGAAAAAAAAGATCTATGAAATCAACCCAAAACAATTAAGAAAATGGTAACAGAAACATATATACCAATAGTTATTTTATTTTTAACTGTATATATATATANCATTTCACATATGATAATATACATGTTTCAATGCCATTCTCTCAAATCATCCCACCCTCGCCCTCTCCCACAGAGTCCAAAAGACTGTTCTATACATCTGTGTCTCTTTTGCTGTCTCACATACAGGGTTATCATTACCATCTTTCTAAATTACATATATATGCATTAGTATACTGTACTGGTGTTTTTCTTTCTGTCTTACTTCACTCTGTATAATAGGAGCCAGTTTCATCCACCTCATTAGAACTGATTTAAATGTATTCTTTTTAATGGCTGAGAATTATAAAATGTAAACAGATTAAATACTTAAACCAAGAGACAGACTGGCTAAGTGGGTACAAAAACAAGATCCATATATATGCCGTCTACAAGAAACTCACTTCAGACCTAAAGATGCATATAGACTAAAAGTGAGAGGATGGAAAAATATATTCCCTGCAAATGGGAGGCAAAAGAAAGCTGGAGTAGCAATCCTCATACCAGACAATATAGACCTTAAAATAAAGAAGATTACAAGAGATAAGGAAGGACACTACATAATGATCAAGGCATTAATCCAAGAGGAAGATATAACAATTATAAGTATCTATGCACCCAACATAGGAGCACCTCAATACATAAGCACTAACAGACGTAAAAGGAGAAATTGAAAGTAACACAATAATAGTAAGAGACTTTAGCACTCCACTCACACCAATGAACAAATCATCAAAACAGAAAATTAATAAGGAAACACCTGTCTTAAATGACATATCAGATGAGATGGTTCTCATTGATATCTTCAGGATATTCCATCCAAATGCAGAAAAATGCACCTTCTCAAGTGCACATGGGGCATTCTCCAGGATAGACCACATCCTGGGTCACAGGTTAAAGTTCAATAAATAAGAAAATTGAAGTTGTAACAAGCATGTTTTCTGACCACAACACTACGAGACTCAGTTCAATTCAGTTCAGTCACTCAGTCATGTGCAACTCTTTGCGTCCCCATGAACTGCAGCTTGCCAGGCCTCCCTGTTCATCACCAACTTCTGGAGTTCACTCAGACTCACTATGAGACTAGATATCAATTAAAAGAAAAATAAACAAACAAACAAAATTAAAAAAAAAAAAACCAGAAACACATGGAAATTAAACATTATGCTTCTAAATAACCAACAGGTTACTGAAGAAATCAAAAGGGAAATTAAAAAAAAAATTTTTTTCTAGAAACAAATGACAATGAAAAAACAACTCAAAACCTATGGGATGCATCAAAATCAGCTATAAGAGGGATATTTATAGCAATACAGTTCTACCTCAAGAAATAAGAAAAACGTCAAATTGACAACCTCGTTTTACACTGAAAGCAAATGGAAGAAGAAGAA
>SJYW01052991.1:548995-629048 GCA_006410735.1 Raphicerus campestris
GGGGAGATGGTGTGGGGTGGGAGGTGGGAGGGGGCTTTGGCATTGGGAGATCGTGTACACCTGTGGCTAATTCATGTCAATGTATGGCAAAACCAATACAGTATTGTAAAGTAGAATAAAGTATTAAAAAAATTTAAAAATAAAAAATATAAATAAATAAATAAATAATTAAAAGAACAACAACAACAACAAAAATTGTTAAATCTGAGAAGCAGAAAGAAAAAAATGTATATATTAAAGAAAAGTGAGTATGCATTGTGGCAGTCTCAGAAGCAAGAAAATAAGTAAAGACTTTCAGTCATGTTGGACTCTTTGCGACCGCATGGACCCTACCAGGCTCCTCAGTCCATGGGATTTTCCAGGCAAGAATACTCAAATGGGTTGTCATTTCCTTCTCCAGGATATCTTCCCGACAGAGAGGTTGAACCCGGGTTTCCCATATTGTTGGCAGACGCTTTACCATCTGAGCCACCAGGGAAGTCCAGAAGAGAGAAAGGGACACATAAATATTTAACAAAATAATGGCTAATATCTTTCCAAATCTAATTAAAAACATAAATATAAATAGCTACAAAGCTCAATAAGTTCCAAGTATCAAGAACTCAAGGAGATCCACACTGAAATAAAGTATAATAAAACTTTTAAAAGGCAAAGGTAAAAGGAGGATCTTGAAAACAACAGAGAAGTGGCTCATCACAAATTAAGGATTCTCATTTACAGATTTCTCAGAAATTTTGGAGTTAGAAGGCAGTGGATCAATATATTCACAGCATTAAAAGGAAAAAAAAAAAAAACCTGTCAAACAAGAACCTTATCTATAGCAAAAACATGAAGAATTTCTTCAACATTTCTTCAAATATGAGCAATATGTGGAAGAAAAGACATTTCAATGAAAAGTTGGGGTTCATTACTATTAGACTACTGCAGGCCATCAAACATTTTAATAAAAGTAAATACATGAACAATTACAAAAGGAAGCATTATTTTAACAGTGGTTTTCCAGTTTACTTTTTGTTTTCTACACGATCTAAAAAACTGAAATATTACTTAAAATATATTAGTCTAAAAGCTAGAATTATTGTAACATTGTATTTTAAACTCCATACTTTATTTTCCACCTAACTTAAGAGACTAGTAAATTTAAAATAATTAGTAGTTTATATTTTGGGGCACCCAATGCATAAAGATGTAATTTTGTGAAATCAACAACTGAAAGAGGTGGTCTTCAAGCTGAAAGTGAGCAGAGTTTTTTTATTAATACATTATTGATACTAAGTTGATATATATTTAGAATGTGGCATGTTTAAGATTTTATGTGTAACTTTCATGGTAACTAAAAACAAGTAGCTATTATAATATACACAAAAGAAAATATTAGGAAAACTGCTAAAAAGCAAAGGAAAAAAATCTAATAGCAGGGGAAAAGAAGGGAAAAGACACATTAAATTTTAAGGGCAAGAGTGAAAATAACATACAACTTAATGGAAACTCTCCAAGTGAGAGGGTAAATGACTGGTATATCTACAGAGCTGAAAGAACAAAACAAAACAAATATTAAACAAAAATACTGTATACTGTGAAAAAATTTCCTAAAAATAACATGAAACAAATATTCTTTTAGATAAAGACTGAAGAAATGCATCACTAACAGACATCCAAAAAAGAAAACAAAACAGACAAAAAAATAAAACAAACGATTTATTTGGGCAGGAAAAAAGTCACCCAAAATGAAACATGGAAACAAAATTAAAAAAGAATAAAATCTAGTTGGCTTTAAATTATGGAAGACAATAACAAAAAATGGTAAGTGATAGTAAATGCAAATTAATATGTAAATGCAGCAGTATGAGGTGATAATAAAATACTAAAGTATATTAGACAGTAATGAGGTAAAGATACATATTATAAACCCTATGTAACAACTGAAGGATACTTAAAAAATGTTTTTCTAACAAGTTATTTTTTAGGGCAAAAATGAATGATACAAATGTACTCACCCAAAAGAAAACAGCAATGAAAGGAAACAGAAAAGAAACCAGATGAACCAAATACAAAAATATTAATATGAAAGCAGATTTATCCACTTATATCTACATAATTATACCAAATATAAATGGAATAAACACTAGAGGTAAAAGATTAAACTTATCAGAATGGACTTAAGCATCGCTTGTTTCTTCAGAATGATAAATATTGAATATAAGACTGTATAATGTCCAGAGATGAAGACTGGAAATAGCATACTATGTAAAAACAAACCAAAAATGAGGAGCAATACTAAAATCATGTACCAAATATGTACATAATGTATAAAATATGTCCATATATCAGAAAAATATTTGTAAATAAATATTGTTAGAGCTATTGATTAGACACATCCTAATGATAATGAGGATAATTAGAGATACCAAGGGAGCATTTCATGCAAAGATGGACTTGATAAATGACAGAAATGGTCTGGACCTAACAGAAGCAGAAGACACTAAGAAGAGATGGCAAGAATACACAGAAGAACTGTACGAAAAAGATCTTCATAATCCGGATAATCATGATGGTGTGATCACTCATCTAGAGCCAGACATCCTGGAATGTGAAGTCAAGTGGGCCTTAGAAAGCATCACTACAAACAAAGCTAGTAGAGGTGATGGAATTCCAATGGAGCTAGTTCAAATCCTGAAAGATGATGCTGTGAAGTGGTGCACTCAATATGCCAGCAAATTTGGAAAACTCAGCAGTGGCCACAGGACTGGACAAGTTCAGTTTTCATTCCAATGCAAAAGAAAGGCAATGCCAAAGAATACTCAAACTACTGCAGAATTGCACTCATTTCACATGCTAGTAGAGTAATGTTAAAAATTCTCCAAGCCAGGCTTCAGCAATACATGAACCGTGAAATTCCTGACATTCAAGCTCATTTTAGAAAAGGCAGAGGAACTAGAGATCAAATTGTGAACATCTGATGGATCATGGAAAAAGCAAGAGAGTTCCAGAACAACATCGATTTCTGCTTTATTGACAATGCCAAAGCCTTTGACTGTGTGGATCACAAAAAAAAAAAAAAAAAAAAGAACTGGAAAATTCTGAGAGAGATGGGAATACCAGACCACCTGACCTGCCTCTTAAGAAACCTATATACAAGTCAAGAAACAACAGTTAGAACTGGACCTGTAACAACAGACTGGTTCCAAGGAAAAGGAGTACATCAAGGCTGGATATTGTCACCCTGCTTATTTAACTTATATGTAGAGTACATCGTGAGAAACGCTGGACAAGAAGCANCAAGAAACAACAGTTAGAACTGGACCTGTAACAACAGACTGGTTCCAAGGAAAAGGAGTACATCAAGGCTGGATATTGTCACCCTGCTTATTTAACTTATATGTAGAGTACATCGTGAGAAACGCTGGACTAGAAGCAACACAAGCTGGAATCAAGATTTCCGGGAGAAATATCAATAACCTCAGATATGCAGATGACACCACCCTTATGGCAGAAAGCAAAAAGGAACTAAAAAGCCTCTTGATGAAAGTGAAACAGGAGAGTGAAAAAGTTGGCTTAAAGCTTAACATTCAGAAAATTAAGATCATGGCGTCCTGTCCCATCATTTCATGGGAAATAGATGCGGAAACAGTGTCAGATTTTATTTTGGGGGGCTCCAAAATCACTGCAGATAGGGAGTGCAGCCATGAAATTAAACGATGCTTACTCCTTGGAAGGGAAGTTATGACCAACCAAGATATTCAAAAGCAGAGACATTACTTTGCCAACTAAGGTCCGTCTAGTCAAGGTATGGTTTTTCCAGCAGTCATATATGGATGTGAGATTTGGACTGTGAAGAAAGCTGAGCACCGAAGAATTGATGCTTTTGAACTGTGGTGTTGGAGAAGACTCTTGACAGTCCCTCGGGCTGCAAGGAGATCCAACTAGTCCATTCTGAAGGAGATCAACCCTGGGATTTCTTTGGAAGGAATGATTCTAAAGCTGAAACTCTAGTACTTTGGCTACCTCATGCGAAGAGTTGACTCATTGGAAAAGACTTTGATGCTGGGAAGGATTGGGGGCAGGAGGAGAAGGGGACGACAGAGGATNAAAAAAAAAAAAAAAAAAAAGAACTGGAAAATTCTGAGAGAGATGGGAATACCAGACCACCTGACCTGCCTCTTAAGAAACCTATATACAAGTCAAGAAACAACAGTTAGAACTGGACCTGTAACAACAGACTGGTTCCAAGGAAAAGGAGTACATCAAGGCTGGATATTGTCACCCTGCTTATTTAACTTATATGTAGAGTACATCGTGAGAAACGCTGGACTAGAAGCAACACAAGCTGGAATCAAGATTTCCGGGAGAAATATCAATAACCTCAGATATGCAGATGACACCACCCTTATGGCAGAAAGCAAAAAGGAACTAAAAAGCCTCTTGATGAAAGTGAAACAGGAGAGTGAAAAAGTTGGCTTAAAGCTTAACATTCAGAAAATTAAGATCATGGCGTCCTGTCCCATCATTTCATGGGAAATAGATGCGGAAACAGTGTCAGATTTTATTTTGGGGGGCTCCAAAATCACTGCAGATAGGGAGTGCAGCCATGAAATTAAACGATGCTTACTCCTTGGAAGGGAAGTTATGACCAACCAAGATATTCAAAAGCAGAGACATTACTTTGCCAACTAAGGTCCGTCTAGTCAAGGTATGGTTTTTCCAGCAGTCATATATGGATGTGAGATTTGGACTGTGAAGAAAGCTGAGCACCGAAGAATTGATGCTTTTGAACTGTGGTGTTGGAGAAGACTCTTGACAGTCCCTCGGGCTGCAAGGAGATCCAACTAGTCCATTCTGAAGGAGATCAACCCTGGGATTTCTTTGGAAGGAATGATTCTAAAGCTGAAACTCTAGTACTTTGGCTACCTCATGCGAAGAGTTGACTCATTGGAAAAGACTTTGATGCTGGGAAGGATTGGGGGCAGGAGGAGAAGGGGACGACAGAGGATGAGATGGCTGGATGGTATCACTGATTCGATGGACGTGAATCTGGGTGAACTCCGGGAGTTGGTGATGGACAGGGAGGCCTGGTGTGCTGAGATTCATGGGATTGCAAAGAGTCGGACACAAGTGAGCGACTAAACTGAACTAAACTGAATGATAATGAAAATAATCCAGTAGGAATATATCAGAATCTTATGGTTATAATCTCTGATAAATTCCAAAATTATAAAGCAAAAATTGATAGAATTTAGCAATGAGAAATAAATAATTATCATAAGAGACATCAATTAATGCTATTCACATTCTTCTAGGCAATGATTTTCAAATTTCTCTGCTACACCTTCCAATCCAATTGTCCTCTATGCACAAGAAACAAATTTCCCTCTCTCTTATAGGAACATATGTAATCTCATTTGGGAGCCACCCAGATAATCAAGGATAATCTCATCTCCTGAAATCAATCATATCTTGAAAGATTCCCCCCACAAACAGAGAGACTACTGCTTGCTGTTTTTGCCTTATGATATAACAGTAAAAAGTTTTAAGGATTAGGATGTGGATATCTTGGGGAACCCTTGTTCAGTTTATCACAAGTGTTCATGCAGATGTCCTTCCTTATCAGAGTCTGATTGTAATGTTGCAGGCTTGCTGAGACAACAAATCCAGCTTTCTGTGAAGTGCTGGTCTTCTTATAATCAGATCCTGGGACAGGTTTATTGCATAGACAGTCATTCAACTGTAGGAAATGAGTTTCTCTTTGAAACTATTAAGTAATGCTTTAAGTTAGTATATGGATAACAGAGCTTTCATTTTTCTTTTCAAATAATCAGTTACACTCAATAACAACATGCAGTTCTGACAACACTTTAATTAAAGCCTCCTCCATCTCACTCCAGTGCAGGAGATAGTGAATTTATCTGTGTCTCTCCTCCCACTGGGATACATCACGTTTCACAATGAATGAATATCTTAATTTTCTCAATGCTCCAGCATGGCACAGTGCATATATACTTCATTTATCATCAATGATAGGATCCTTAATACTGTCTACTCTATGAGGAATACAACTCCAGCTTTATATCCTTAGAATCTTCTTCCTTTGATGAACCTGCTTGCTGCTGTTGCTGCTGCTGCTAAGTCGCTTCAGTCGTGTCCGACTCTGCGACTCCATAGTTGGCAGCCCACCAGGCTCCCCCATCCCTGGGATTCTCCAGGCAAGAACCTGCTTAGGTTGTTGTTATTTAGTCAAAAAGTTGTGTCTGATTCTTTGTGACTCCATAGACTGCAGCATACTGTGCTTCAATTTTCTTTCACTATCTCCTGGAGTTTACTCAAACTGATACCCATTGAGTCAGTGATGCCAATTAATAATTTCATCTTCTCTTCCTGCACTCAGTCTTTCCCAGTATCAGGATCTTTTCCAGTGAATTAGCACTTTGCATCAGGTAACCAAAGTATTGGAGCTTCAGCTTCAGCATCAGTCCTTCCAATGAATATTCAGAGTTGATTTCTTTTAGGATTGACTGGCTTGATCTCCTTGCTCTGCAGGGGACTTTCAACACTCTTCTCCAGCAGCACAATTCTATAGTATCAGTTCTTTTGTGCTCAGTCTTCTTTATGGTCTAACTCTGACATCCATACATTGCTACTGGAAAACCATAGCTTTTACTATATAGACCTTTGTTGGAAAAGTCATGTCTCTGCTTTTTAATACACTGTCTAGGTTTTCATAGCTTTTCTTCCAAGGAGTAAGTGTCTTTTAATTTCACGACTGCAGTCACCATCATCTGTGATTTTGGAGGCCCCCCAAATTAAAAAAAGGGGGGGGCTTCCTTTGTAGCCCAGCTGGTAAAGAATCGACCTGCAATGGGAGAAACCTAGGTACAATCCCTGGGTTGGGAAGATGCCCTGGATAAGGGAAAAGACTACCCACTCCAGTATTCTGGCCTGGAGAATTCCAAGGACTATATAATCCATGGAGTTGCAAAAATTTAAACATGACTGAGTGGGTTTCACTTTCAAAATAAATTTTGCCACTGTGATCAAATTTCCCCATCGTTTTGTCATGAAGTGATGGGACCAGATGCCATGTTGTTAGTTTTTTGAATGTTTAGTTTTTAAGTCAGCTTTTTTGCTCTCCTCTTTCACTTTCATCAAGAGCCTCTTTAGTTCCTCTTCTCTTTCTGTCTTGCAGGTGGTATCATCTGCATATCTGAGGTTGTTCATATTTCTCCCAGAAATCTTGATTCCAGCTTGGGATTCAACCAGCACGGCATTTCACATGAGGTCCTCTGCATATATGTTCAATAAGCAGGGTGACAATATACAGTCTTGATGTACTCCTTTCCTAATTTGAAACCAGTCTATTGTTCCATGTCCAGTTCTAACTGTTGCTTCCTGACATGCATACAGACTTCTCAGGATGCAGGAAAGATGGTCTGGCCTTCTCATTTCTTTAAGATTATTCCACAGTTTGTTGTGATCCTCACAGTCAAAGGCTTTGGTACAGTCAATGAAGTAGATACAGATGTTTTTTTTCTGGAGTTCTATTGATTTTTTCCGTGATCTAACAGATGTTGCCATTTGAACTCAGGCTCTTCTGCCTTTTCTAAAGCCCACTTACACATCTGGAAGTTCTCAGTTCACGTACTGTTGAAGCATAGCTTGAGGATTTTGAGCATTATCTTCCTAATATGTGAAATTAGCCCAATGGTACCACATTCTTTGGCTTTGCCTTTCTTTGGAATTGAAATGAAAACTGACCTTTTCCAATCCTGTGGCCACTGCTGAGTATTCCAAATTTTCTGGCATATTGCGTGCAGCACTGTCACAGCATCATCTTTTAGGAATTGAAATAACTCAGCTGAACTCTATCACTTCCACTAGCTTTGTTCATAGAAAAGGTTTCCTAAGTTCCACTTGACTTCACACTTTAGGATATCTGAATCTAGGTAAGTGACATTGTGGTTACATAAGTCATTAAGATCTCTTTTGCATAGTTCTTTTGTGTATTCTTGCCACCTCTCTTTATTTCTACTGCTTCTGTTAGGTCCTTGTTGTTTCTGTCCTTTATTGAGTCCATCTTTGCATGAAATGTTCCTTTGGTATCTCTAATTTCCCTGAATAGATGTCTAGCTGCTCCTATTCTATTGTTTCCCTCTATTTCTTTGCATTGTTCACTTAATAAGATTTTATTCTCTCTCCTTGCATTCTTTGGAACACTGCATTCAGTTGGGATTACCTTTCTCCTTTACCACTGCCCTTTGCATCTCTTCTTTTATCCACTATTTGTCAAGCCTCCTCAGACACCCATTTTGCCTTCTTGCATTTCTTTTTCTTTGGGATAGTTTTGGTCACTGCCTCCTGTACAATGTTACCTCTGTCTATAGTTCATCAGGGAATCTATCAGATCATTCCCTTGTATGTATTTTTCACTTCCACTATATAATCATAAGGGATTTGATAAGATCATTCCTGAATGGCCTAGTGATTTTCCCTACTTTCTTCAATTTAAGTCTGAATTTTGCAATAAGGACTCATGATCTGAGCCACAGTCAGCTCTAGGTTTTGTTTGTTTGCTTGTTTTAACTGACTGTATAGAGTTTCTCCATCATCAGCTGCAAAAATACAATCAGTCTGATTTTGGTACTGACCATCTGGTGAAATCTGTATGTAGGATCATCACTTGGATTGTTGAAGAGGGTTTTGGCTATGACCAGCATTTTATCTTGACAAAACTCTGTTAGTCTTTACCCTGCTTCACTTTGTACTACACTTTGCACTAAAACTTGCCTGTTACTTCAAATATCTCTTGACTTCCTAGTTTGCCTTCCAATTCCCTAGGATGAAAAGGGCATTCTGTGTGTGTGTATGTGTGTGTGTGTGTACTAATTCTAGAATATCTTGTTCTAGAAGTTCTAAAAATTATAGAAGATTTGTAGAACTGTTCAGCTTCAACCTCTTCAGCATCAGTGGTTGGGGCATAGACTTGGATTACTGTGATGCTGAATGGTTTGCCTTAGAAATGAACCAAGAACATTCTGTTGGAGACTGTACCCTCATAATGCATTTTGGACTCTTTTATGGACTATGAGGGGCTCACTGTAGCAGATAAAATGATCATCTAAATTAAATTCTCCCATTCCCATCCATTTTAGTTCAGTGATTCCTAAGATGGTATTATTCACTCTTGCCATCTCCTGCTTGACCACATCCAGTTTACCTTGATTCATGCACCTAACATGCCAAGTTCCTATGAAATACGTTTCTTGCTCAGATTTATGAGATATATCTATTTTTCTTAGATTATGTGTGCTCAGTGGTGTCTGACTGTTTTCAACTTAATGGACCATACCTGCCAGGCTCCTCTGTCCATGGGATTTCCCAGGCAAGAATACTGGAACAGGTTGCCATTTTCCTACTCCCAGGGATCTTCCCAACCCAGGGATCAAACTGTTGTCTTCTGTGGCTCCTGATTTGGCAGGTGAATTCTTTACCACTGAGCCACCTGAGAAACCTTTGTCTTGTATTGGGTTCCTCAGAAACACACTCTGAAATTGGGATTCATGTACAAGTTATTTATTAAGAAAATGCTCTGGGAGAAAGACTAGTACTGGTGTGAATGAAGCAGAGGAAGAAACCAAGCAAAGGGGAAATTTCAATCGAAGTCTTATGAGAACTATATTTAACTTTATTCTACAAGAAATTTCTAAAGTGGTAATTATTCTTCAAAGCTGGTCTATGTTTAAGTCATGGGAGCTGATTTTTACTATGCTCTATCAGTCAATTGACTTCTTTGGGGAGACACATTTCATAGACACTAGTAGGTTTCCATGTGTGGGCAAAGAGGCCCTGGCAACATAATAAAAGTCCTCCAGGAATGAATTTCAACAGCTTGAACAATCAAAGGCTAATAGAGTTTGCCAAGAGAAGACACTGGCCATAGCAAACACCGTCTTCCAACAGCACAAGAGAAGACTCTACACATGGAAATCACCAGATGGTCAACACCAAAAACTGACTGATTATCTTCTTTGCAGCCAAAGATGGAGAAGCTCTATAGAGTGAGAAAAAAACAAGACTGGGAGCTGGCTGTGGCTCATATAATGAACTCCTTATTGCCAAATTCAGACTGAAATTGAAGAAAGTAAGGAAACCACTAGATCATTCAGGTATGACCTAAATCAAATCCCTTACGATTATACAGTGGAAGTAAGAAATAGATTTAAGGGAGTAGATCTGATAAAATGCCTTATGAACCATGGATGGAGGTTCATGACATTGTATAGGAGACAAGGGATCAAGACTATCCCCATGGGAAAGAAATGCAAAAAAGTAAAATGGCTGCTGGGAAGGCCTTACAAATAGCTGTGAAAAGAAGAGAAATGAAAAGCAAAGGAGAAAAGAAAAGATACAAGCATCTGAATACAGGGTTCCAAAGAATAGCAAGGAGAGATAAGAAAGCCTTCCTCAGTGATCAATGCAAAGAAATAGAGGAAAACAACAGAATAGGAAAGACTAAAGATCTTTTCAAGAAAATTAGAGATATCAAGGGAACATTTCATGCAAAGATGGGCTCAATAAAGGGCAGAAATGGTATCGACCTAACAGAAGCAGAAGACAGTAAGAAGAGATGGCAAGAATACACAGAAGAACTGGACAAAAAAGATCATGACCAAGATAATCATAATGCTGTGATTATTCATCTAGAGCCAGACATCCTGGAATGTGAAGCCATGTGGGCGTTTGAAACCATCACTATGAGCAAAGCTAGTGGAGGTGATGGAATTCTGGTGGAGCTAGTTCAAATCCTGAAAGATGATGCTGTGAAAGTGCTGCGCTCAATATGCCAGCCAATTTGGAAAACTCAGCATTGGCCAAAGGACTAGAAAAGAATAGTTTTCATTCCAATTTCAAAGAAAGGCAATGCCAAAGAATGCTCAAACTACCACACAATTCCACTCATCTCACATGCTAGTAAAGTAATGCTCAAAATTCTCCAGGCCAGGCTTCAGCAATACGTGAACCGTGAACTTCCTAATGTTCAAGCTAGTTTTAGGAAAGACAGAGGAACCAGAGATCAAATTGCCAACATCTGCTGGATCATGAAAAAAGCAAGAGAATTCCAGAAAAACATCTATTTCTGCTTTATTGACTATGCCAAAGCCTTTGACTGTGTGGATCACAATAAACTGTGGAAAATTCTGAGAGAGATGGGAATACCAGACCACCTGACCTGCCTCTTGAGAAATCTGTATACAGGTCAGGAAGCAACAGTTAGAACTGGACATGGAACAACTGACTGGTTCCAAATAGGAAAAGGAGTACGTCAAGGCTGTATATTGTCACCCTGCTTATTTAACTTTTATGCAGAGTACATCATGCGAAATGCTGTGGTGGAACAAGCACAAGCTGCAATCAAGTTTGCCAGGAGAAATATCAATAACCTCAGATATGCAAATGACACACTACCCTTATGGCAAAAAGTGAATAGGAACTAAAAAACCTCTTGATGAAGGTGAAAGAGGAGAGTGAAAAAGTTGGCTTAAAGCTCAAAATTCAGAAAACGAAGATCATGGCATCGGGTCCCATCACTTCATGTGAAATAGATGGGAAACAGTGTCAGACTTCATTTTTGGGGGGGCTTCAAAATCACTGCAGATGGAGATTGCCACCATGAAATTAAAAGATGCTTACTCCTTGGAAGGAAAATTATGACCAACCTAGATAGCATACTCAAAAGCAGAGACATTACTTTGCCGACAAAGGTCCATCTAGTCAAGCCTATCATTTTTCCAGTAGTCATGTTATGGATGTGAGAGTTGGACTGCGAAAAAAGCTGAGCGCCAAAGAATTGATGCTTTTGAGCTATAGTGTTGGAGAAGACTCTTGAGAATCCCTTGGACTGCAAGGAGATCCAACCAGACCATTCCAGATCGAACCATCTCCATTCTAAAGGAGATCATTAATGTGATTTTTTTTTTTGGAATGAATCATGCTGAAGCTGAAACTCCAGTACTTTGACCACCTCATGTGAAGAGTTGACTCATTGGAAAAGACTCTGATGCTGGGAGGCACTGGATGCAGAAGGAGAAGGGGACGACCGAGAATGAGATGGCTGGATGGTATCACTGACTCAATGGGCATGAGTTTGTGTCAACTCTCGGAGCTGGTGATGGACAGGGAGGCCTGGTGTGCTGCAATTCATGGAGTCGCAAAGAGTCGGACACGACTGAGAGACTGAACTGACCTGAACATCAAAACCTTAGAAATGCGCGCGCGCACACACACACACACACACACACACACACACACACACACACACACACACACAATAATAATAAAAGAAAAAGGAAGGAGGATGATCTGAGGTTATCTAGTTATAGTTCTAACAGTGACTGATGGAAGATGATTAACTGTGTACTACCACCTTCTGCTCACTGACTCTCCCACAAAAATACTTTTGTGCTATTTCCCTAGCTTGCAGCATTCCACATACATTTGCTTTTGCATTCCTTTCCTCTCTTAAAATATGTTTAATTGGATAATTACTTTACAGTGTTCTATTGGTTTCTGCCATACAATAATGTTAATTAGCCACTAGTTTACATATATCCCCTCCTTCTTGAGCCTCCGTTCCATCTCACCCCTCTTGTTCATGACAGAACACTGGGCAGAGCTTTCTGTGTTATACAGCAACTTTCCACTAGTATCTATTTTATACATGGTAGTATGTATTAATTGTCAGTGCTATGCTCTCAGTTTGTCCCACCTTCTCTTTCCTCTTGTGTCCAGAAGACCATTCTGTATGTCTTCGTCTCTATTCCTGCCTTGCAAATAGGTTCACCAGTACCAGTTTTCTAGGTTCTATATATATGCATTAGCATACAATATTTCTTTTCTCTTTCTGACTTTCTTAACTCTCTATAACAAGCCTTATCCACCTCAGCTCAAATGACTCAAATTTGCTCCTTTTATGGCTAAATAATATTTCATTCATTTCTAAACATGCTGTCTTAAGACACATTTGCCTTTGCTATTCCCTCTGTTTATAATTTTTCATCCCTTAGATATCACCATTATTCCATCTCTACATAAAATCTTCCTCACAGGAAAGGTTTTCCCTAATCACGACTTTCAAAATTATACACAGCCACCCACTGTGGTCACCTTTTATTTTAGATTCTGTTTCTTCATGACTCATTCGTTACAATATCTAGTCTAAATCACCTGGCTTCAAATTTCCAGTGTCATTACTTACTAGCTGCATATATTAATCATTCACCTCATTTTTCTTCATTAATTTACAGCAGACATCACAGAAATGAAAAGGATAATAAAAAATATACTGCAAGCAAATATATGCAAATAAAGCTGATAACCTGGAAGAAATGGACAAACTTAGAAAAGTACAACCTTCTATGACTGAACCAGAAAGAAATAGAAAATGTAAACACATCAGTCACAAGCAATGAAATTAAAACTGTATTAAAAATCTTCCAACTAACAAAAGTCAAAGATCAGATAGCTTCACAGGTCAAGTCTGTCAAACTTTTAGAGAAAAGCTAACATCTCTCCTTCTCAATCCCTTCCAAAATGTTTCACGGGGAGGAACACAACCAAGCTCATTTTATGAGGCCATAATCACCTTGTCATCAAAACCAGATAGAAATATCAGAAAAAAAAAAGAAAGAAAGAAAGAAAGAAAAATTGCAGGGCAATGTCAATGATGAACATAGATACAAAGATTCTCAACAAAATGCTAGCAAACAAAATCCAAAAACACATTAAAATAATCATACACCATGGCTAAGTGGGATTTATCTCAGGGATACAAAGATTCTTCAATATACATGACTTAATGTGCTACACCATGTTGACAAATTTTAAGATTAAAAGTCATATAGTCATCTAAATAGATGCAGAAAATCTTTTGACGAAATTCAACACTCATTATGAAAGAAACTCTCTAGAAAGTGAACATAGAGGGAATCTACCTCAACATAATATAGACCATATACAACAACCCCAAAGCTGACAACATCTTCAACAGTGAAAACCTGAAATCATATCCTCTAAGATCAGGAAGAAGTGAAGGATGTCCACTTTGCCATTTTTATTCAACATATAGTTTTAGAAGAAGGCAATGGCACCCTACTCCAGCACACTTGCCTGGAAAATCCCATGGATGGAGGAGCCTGGTGGGCTGCAGTCGATGGGGTTGCTAAGAGTCAGACATGACTGAGCGAGTTCACTTTCACTTTTCACTTTCATGCATTGGAGAAGAAAATGGCTACCCACTCCAGTGTTCCTTCCTGGAGAATCCCAGGGACAGGGAGCCTGGTGGGCTGCCATCTATGGGGTCGCACAGAGTCAGACACGCCTGAGACATCTTAGCAGCAGCAGCAGTCATGTTTATCTGAGAAGAAAAAGGAATACAAACTGGAAAAGAAGCAAAACTGCCATTGTTTTCAGGTGATGTGATGTTATACATAGAATATCCTAAAGATGACACCACAAAATCACTGGATCTAGTCAACAAATTTGGTAACATTACAGAGTGCAAAATTAATACACGAAAATCTCTTACATTTCTATACACTAAAAATTAAAGATAAGAAAGAGTGATTATGAAAGCAATCATATTTACTTGCAACACAATGTATAAAATACATAGAATCACTTGCCTAAGGAAGCAAAAGACCTGTACCCAGAAAACTATAAGATGCTGATGAAAGAAATCGAAGACAACAGAAACAGATGGGGAGAGATGCCACGTTCTTGTATTGAAATAATCTATGATGTGAAAATTTCTATACTATCCAAAGCAATATACTGATTCAAGCAATTCATGCAAAATTATCAAGGGCATTTTTCACAGAAATAGAGCAAAAAAAAAAAAAAAAAATACAAGTTGTATGGATTCACAAAAGACCCTGAATGGTCAAAGCAACCCTGAGAAAGAAAAACATACCTGGAGTAATCAGGGTCTTTGACTTCAGATTATACTATTTACAAAGCTGCACTTATCAAGGCAGTATAGTATTGACACAGAAACAGAAACATTAGATAAATGAAAGGGGATAGAAAACCCAGCGAAAAACTCATGCACTTAGGGTCAACTAATCTATGACAAAGTAGGCAAGAAATTGCAATTGAGAAAAGAGTCTTCAATAAACCATGCTGGGAAAACTGGACAGCTACATGTAAAATAAAGAAATTAGAACACTCTTTAACACCATACACAAAACGAAACTCGGAATGGATTAAATACCTAGATGTAACGCTGGATACTGTAAAACTCCTAGAGGAAAACAGAGGCAGAGCACTCTTTGACATAAATCACAGCAAGGTCTTCTTATCTTTACCTCCTTGAATAATGAAAGTAAAAACAAAAAGAAGCAAATGAGACCTAATTAAACTTAAAAGTTTTTGCACAGCAGTGGAAACCATAAACAAGGTGAAAATGCAAACTTCAGAATGGGAGAAAATATCTGTAAACAAAGCAACTGATAACTCAGCCAATAACTCAGGTAGCTTGATAAAAACAAAACAAAACAAAACAAAACAAAAAAACCCACAAAAACCAAACCAAAAGATGAAAAGAAGACCTAAGTGGGCATTTCTTCTAAAAGAATAGAGATGGCCAATAAACATAAGCAAAGATGCTGAACATCACTAATTATTAGACAAATACAAATGAAAACTATAATGAGGTATCACCTCACACTGGTCAGAATGGCCATCATCAAAAAATTTACAAATAATAAATGCACAAGAAGATGTGGAAAAAAGAGAACCCTCTTGCATTGTTGATAGGAATGCAAACTGATGCAGCCACTATGGAGACAGTATGGAAGTTTTTTTAAAAATTTAAAATAGAACTACCATATGATCTAGCAATTCCACTTCTAGGCATTTATCCAAAGAAAGCCATAATTCAAAAAGATGCATGCACCCCAATATTCATTGCAGCACTATTTATAATAGCCAGGACGTAGAGACAGCCTAAACTTCCATCAATGGAGGAATGGTTAAAAAGATGTGGCACACATATACAATGGAATGTTACTCAGTTAAAAAAAGGAATGAAATTGTGCCGTTTGCAGAGATATGTATAGACCTACAGACAGAGTAAAGTATGTCAGAAAGAGAAAAAAGCAAATGACATATAATATTGTTTGTATGTGGAATTTAGAGAAATAATAGAGATTAAGTTATTTGGAAAGCAAAAATAAGGGCACAGATGTAGAAAACAAATACAGATCCCAAAGGTGTAAGCGGAAGTGTGATGAATTGGGAGATTGGGATTGATATATATACACAGCTATGTATAAAATAGATAACTAGTGAGAACCTACCGTATAGCATAAGGAACTCTACTCAATGCTTTCAGTGCCCTAATGAGAAGAAAATCCAAAAAGTGGGGGTATATGTATGTGTATAGCTGATTCACTTTACTGTAAAGCAAAAACTAACAAAACACTATAAAACAACTAGACTCTAATAAATATTAAAAATATATATATATATATGTTTCCCAGAAGTCATCAACCTTAATTTTCTTGGGTGCTCTAGTGTTTGAGACTGTATACTGTGAGTTTCAGATAAAGCAAATAAGAAAACGCTCTGGTTAATTATGATTCTATTTCCTGTCTATATTACTTTGCACTTCTTTAAAAAAAAACAAACAACTTTTGGCAGGGCCAATGGTATTGATAATGTAAAAAGAAAATATTGAATACTAAATATAAAAATATTAAAGTTATGTTAAGAAGATACTGTTGAAGGATTTGCTTCTATTCTGAGAGGAAGAATTAAAACATGAGAATCTGAATATTGCTTGCTACTTTACAAATTCATGGTAAGAACTGAAAATCTGCTAAAAATTCTCTGATGAAACATGTCATCACCACTTATCTAAAGTTTTCTTCCAGTTTATTACAAGCATCAGTTAAAAAAAAAAAATAGAAGCTAACACATTACACAAAATATAATATTAATATGCCAGAAAATAAATCTTGTCAAATTATCCCTTTAGTCTCTGATAAAAATAATTAATACATTTAAGTTTCATTTTATATATCCTCATCCATTCCAGATAGAGTTTTCTGGATTCATTCTTTCAGAATACTCTGTATCCTTCTACTTTTAGAGCCTATCTTGTCCAGTCCAAATTTTCATCCTTTAATGCTATCCTTTTCTAGATTTTCTTACAGACAGTTGATTATATGCACTAGTAAATTCTTTCACAACTTATTTTCAACTTCACGACATGCATAAAACTTGATGTTCATATGTGTGACCCATTGTCATGGGAAGGAGCATAGATATTTATGTGAAATTTCTGAAATGACACACTGTAAATCTCTCCCTTTCAGTTAGACAAACACAAAAGCCAAAAAAAAAAAAAAAAGGAGATAGAACAACTCAATATTGTGAAGATGTTCATTCTAAATTAGTTAATAAATGCAATGTAAGTCATATTAAAAAACAGAGAACCTCTTTTTCCCCCCTGAAAACAGATTGAAGTTCATGTGAAAAATCAGCATGTCAGAACAGCTAAGAATTTCTGAAACAGAACTATATGGTCATGCTACTCTAACCACAAATTGAACATGCTATCATTCCTCTAATTGAATACTATTTTACCATCATATAACTAGATAGATAGACTGGTGAAGTATAATTTTAAAAATCTATAAATAGACTCAAGAACATATGAAAACTTTCATTAATAACGCAAATTGCATCACCAATCTTCGAAACAAAGGTAGACTTTTAAATTAAGTGATGCCAAAATAATTTGATAGCTGTTGAGAAAAAGGTAAATGTGTATCTTTTCACACATACAAAAGAATAAACTCCAAGGGAATAACAAATCCAATATAAAAAATACGGATGGCTAACAAACATGAAAAGATGCTCAACATCACTCATTATCAGAGAAATGCAAATCAAAACCACAGTGAGGTACCATTTCACACCAGTCAGAATGGCTGTGATCCAAAAGTCTACAAGCAATAAACGCTGGAGAGGATATGAAGAAAAAGGAACCCTCTTACACTGTTGGTGGGAATGCGAACTAGTACAGCCACTATGGAGAACAGTGTGGAGATTCCTTAAAGAACTGTGAATAGAACTGCCTTATGACCCAGCAATCCCACTGCTGGGCATACACACCGAGGAAACCAGAACTGAAAGAGACACATGTACCCCAATGTTCATTGCAGCACTGTTTATAATAGCCAGGACATGGAAACAACCTAGATGTCCATCAGCAGATGAATGGATAAGAAAGCAGTGGTACATATACACAATGGAGTATTATACAGCCATTAAAAAGAATACATTAGAATCAGTTCTAATGAGGGGGATGAAACTGGAGCCTATTATACAGAGTGAAGTAAGCCAGAAAGAAAAACAGCAATACAGTACAGAAAGAAAGAAAGTGAAGTTACTCAGTCATGTCCGACTCTTTGTGACCCCATGGACTGTAGCCTACCATGCTCCTCCCTCCATGGGATTCTCCAGGCAAGAGTACTGGAGTGGGTTGCCATTTCCTTCTCCAGGGGATCTTCCCGACCCAGGGATCGAATCTGGGTCTCCTGCATTCCAGGCAGACGCTTTAAGCTCTGAGCCACCAGGGAAGCATACTAACACATATATATGGAATTTAGAAAGATGGTAATGATAACCTTGTATGCAAGACAGCAAAAGAGACAGAGATGTTTAGAATGGAATTTTGGACTCTGTGGGAGAGGGAGAGAGTAGGATGATTTGGGAGAATGGCATTGAAACATGTATACTATCATGTAAGAAATGAATCACCAGTCTATATTCTATACAGGATACAGGATGCTTGGGGCTGGTGCACCGGGATAGTCCAGAGAGATGATATGGGGAGGGTAGTGGGAGGGGGGTTCAGGATTGGGAACTCATGTACACCCGTGGCTGATTCATGTCAATATATGGCAAAACCAATACAGTATTGTAAAGCAAAATAAAGTAAAAATAAAAATTAAAATAATAATAATAATACATGGACAAGTAGACAATTTAATAAATCCTTCCATGTAAGGAGGGCTTCCCTGAAAGCTCAATTGGTAAAGAATTCACCTGCAATGCAGGAGACTCCAGTTTGATTCTTGGGTCAGGCTACTCACTCCAGTATTCTTGTGGCTCAGCTGGTAAAGAATCTGCCTGCAATAAGGGAGACCTGGGTTAGATCCCTGGGTTGGAAAGATCCCCTGAAGAAGGGAAAGCCTACCCTTCCCAGTATTCTGGCCTGGAGAATGCCATAGACTGTATAGTCCGTGGGGTCACAAAGAGTCAGACATGACTGAGCGACTTTCACTTTTCATGTAAGGAAAGACTCTTAACTCAAATCCAGATTTGGTAAAATAAATTAGTAATAAATTGAACTACATGATATTTAGAAACTTACCTTTGAATGGAAAATTAAAAAAAAAATCAAAGTTAAAATATGTGTGAGACATAAATGGAAAGGAACTTTCAGTTCAGTTCAGTCACTCAATCATGTCCAACTCTTTGCAACCCCATTGACTTCAGCATTGCAGGCCTCCTCGTTCATCACCAACTCCCGGAGTTTACTCAGACTCATGTCGATTGAGTCAGTGATACCATCCAACCATCTTATCCTCTGTCGTCCCCTTCTCCTCCTGCCCTTAATCCCTCCCAGCATCAGGGTCTTTTCCAGTGAGTCAGTTCTTTGCATCAGCTGGCCAAAGTATTGGAGTTTCAGCATCAGCCCTTCCAATGAATATTCAGGACTGATTGCTTTTAGGATGGACTGGTTGGATCTCCTTACAGTCCAAGGGACTCTCAAAAGTATTCTCCAACATCACAGTTCAAAAGCATCAATTCTTCAGTGCTAGGCTTTCTTTATAGTTCAACTCTCAAAACCATACATGACTACTGAAAAAACCATAGCTTTGACTAGACGGACCTTTGTTGGCAAACTAATATCTCTGTTTTTTGATATGCTGTCTAGGATGGTCATAGCTTTTATTCCAAGGAGTAAGCATCTTTTAATTTCATGGTTGTAGTCACCATCTTCAGTGATTTTGGAGCCCCCCAAAATAAAGTCTCTCACTATTTCCACATCTATTTCCCATGAAGTGATGGGACCAGGTGCCATGATCTTAATTTTCTGAATGGTGAGTTTAAGGAAGTTTGGCAGGTGGATGAAAAATGAATACTAATTTTTCCGGGAGGGCTTTCTGGGATGAAAATAACATGTCTTAAAAATACAAAAACAAATTTAATTGAGGAGGTGACTGCGAAACTCTGAATATATTAAAAAAAACTATTAAACTGTATACATTGAATTGAGTGGGTGAGATGTAAGTGAATTGTATCTCAATAAATCGGCTATTTAAAAAGAGAGGAAAGTATTAATTTTCCAAGGGAGAAAATTGTTATGCCTCTACTTAACCAAGTGATTAAATTTGGTTTAAATTTTTATTAACTCTAGAATATGTCTTCTAGAGTTACTGCTGCATCACTGGAACATATCATAGGTAATAAAAGTGAACGTTTCTTTGTATTCAGACCCTTTTGAGATCTGATAAGTGGCTAGTGAGGCTTCTACAGACTTCCCACATTGCTTGGATGGTAAAGAATAAGTCACTTGCTTATGTTTATTTGTACAAATGAACTCTGTACATATGAAATAACAGTATCTTCACTCCTGGTAGCTTGAAACAGTCTCTCAGATAAAATGAAAAGATTTCAAATATCTATCTCTGTACTTTGATGATTCATGGTGAAAACTTTCCAAACTCGAAAATAAGGAGTTGATAGGTTAGATAAGTGGGATAGATTGACAAATAAATGATAAATAAGTAGATTATAGATAGATAAAAATAAATTCTTCTTAAATGGTAGCTGTGTACAAGTAAAATTATGATCCAGACGATTTCACTAACTTTAGGGCATTATTGATAATATGTATAGAGAAGAACCAGAAAGAAATTATTCTCTCTTATCAGTAGTAACATTAATACTCAGTTTATGAGCTTATAGCAAATTTAAAACAGGGACAAAAACCTCATCCTTATTACAAAATGATAGCTAAATTCTTATGCAAAAGAAAATTTCAGTTCTATCTGTAAGAAAACAAAATAAAACTTCTCTGGAATTTTAAATATTAAGAAGTAGTGAGTATAGGAAAATTCTAACTAGTGTAGTAAAGATAAAAAAGCCATCAGATTTTTACTTAAAATATGGGGGAAAAAAGTTGTGACACTGATACTACATATTAAATTACCATCTCGCCACTCGAGATGCTTTACTTCTTTAAGTATAGAGTTGTTTTAGCTGTTTGAAATAGATTCTGCTGATGTTCTGGAATGAATTCTTATCAATAGACTTTACATTTTTCACCCCATACTGAGGGACCTCAAATCAGGTGTCTAGCGTTAGGGAAAGAAGATACATCTTGAAGAATTCACATAATTATAGATGATCAAATATTACTAGAGGATGGGTATGCTAAAATTTTCTGATTCTCCAAGCTGGCATTTATCTGACCTTAATAATAAAAACAAAAGAAAATACTTTGATATTGTAGTTTAAGAAGTAAATCCATACAAAGATGCAGATATTTGTAGGTACATCTCATATACAAATGCAAAATAAGTACATGTACAGGTTGAGAACAACAAATAGAGTAACAGTTTAAATAACGTTGTCACAGAAGCCTAAGCAATCTCTAGCACTGGTGAGTGAGCAATTGCAGGGATTTTATTTTCTCTATTAGTCAATAAAGAAAAAAATCTAAATATTTTTTATATTCTAGAATGAAAAAAAAAAAAACTTCATAGATTTGTTCTGACTGTTTCAAAACTTTGGGAGAATGCCATGGCACCTTCCCCAGCACCTCTTGCTGATAAACCTATATTCATCTCCATCAATGTGGCCTTCATCTTAGGTAATACCATTTGATACTGATTTGGATCACTTTGATTTATGTCATGCCTGTGAATTTAGTCACTTCTGACTTTTTGCGGCCCCGTGGCCCATCAGGCTCCTCTGCCCCTAAAAATTTTCAGGCAAGAATATTGTAGTGGGTGCCCTTTCGTAATCCAGTGGATCTTCGCTACCTAGGGGTCAAACTCTCACCTCTTGCATCTTCTGCATTGGCAGAGGGATTCTTTACCACCAGCACCATCTGTGAAGCCCTTTTTTTCTTTTTTTTTAGGTCATACTGGAGAGCAAATCAAAATTTGTTAATTCTGGAACTTCATATTCACCCATTTTTTAGAATATTTCACTAAGTTAAAAACTGTTTTTTTTTTTCTTTGAACTTCCATAAAAATAACTTCAGAATAGTGTTGAATTACATATTTTATTATTTCTCTTTTATAGATTATATGAAATGATCTACTTATATTTATCTATAAAACCTTAAAAAACATGTGGTTTTATAAAAGCACAGCATTACTAGCACTAAACCTGTTATAATTCCTGGTATGTTCTTGGGAGTTTTTATATGAGTAAATGAGGGAAAAGTTTATGTTAAGCACCCTAAATTACTCACTGTTCTGTACTTTTCTACTCTAGATAAGACTCAAAAAAGATCTTATTAGAGTGAGTCACTGTGATCTTTAAAAAGTCATTTCCAAAAATAATACATGCATGTTTAAATTCCCTTATGGTATTAATATTATTTTAAAAGTAAGGATTAAAATTATAATTACCAATGGTTGATGCTATTATAATAAGACATAATATATTTATAATTTGGTTTTAATAAAGAATTATTTTGATAAAATTTTGTAATTTTTGAAATAGAATTTTAAATCTTTAATGTGAAAGTCACACAAACATATTAAATGAAACTTTGTACACTGTACTGAAAAATCTTTTAAGACTCAGAAAATGATAGATATAAATTTTATTTATAATAATATAGGTATTAATCATTCCAGTGCTATAGTTGTAAACATAAAGCAGATTTATTTTGACCATATGAAACAGTTAATGAGCTTGTCCTATTACTGTCAGTTTATATTTCAATTACAAGTGAAAAAGATCAACTGAAATATTTTCTCCATGAATGCCCCAATTGTTTGGGGCATTTAAGCTGTAAGATTCATAATATTGTTTTATATATTTTATATGGTAACTAACTATGGAAAAGGTGTAATTTCAATAATCATCACATTTTTTTTTCCTGAGCAACTGGATTCTCAGAAATATTTAGCTTGATTGTTACTTATGCAGAAGAATATCAGTGAATCACTCCATTTGAGGATATATATAGCTTACATGCCAGGTCATATCATATCAAACTCTGTCAAATGGACAAGCATAAGAAAGGCTAATTATATCTATTTATAGTTTGTTTTGTGTATGGTGTTAGAGAATACACTAATTTTATTCTTTTGCATAGAATTGTCCACTTTTCCCAGCACCACTTATTGAAGAGATTATCTTTTCTCCATTGTATATTCTTGTTTCCTTGTCATTGATCAAATGACATGTGTGTGCTTATTTCTGGGCTTCGTATACTGTTACATTGATCTATATTTATGTATCAGTGTATTTTCAATTAACTCTATGTGCCACTTCAAAAACAAAAACAAACAAAAAAAAAACTGAGTTTTTGTCATTCAAGTGGGGCAGTTTATAATAGACTCAGTATTAAACTAACAAGAGACAAGTGATAGCAGTTAGACCATCACATTGGGACTTCACTGGGAAGACCATGGACTTACACATATTTTATGTCAGAGTGGAAACATCAAGACCTTTGAAATAAAACTTCTCTCTTATGATGCACAAGTCTATGTTCGATACAGGATGCTTGGGGCTGGAGCACGGGGATGATCCAGAGAGATGATATGGGGTGGGAGGTGGGAGGTGGGAAGGGGTTTCAGGATTGGGAGCTCGTGTACACCTGTGGCTGATTCATGTCAATGTATGGCAAAACAAATACAGTATTGTAATGTAGAATAAAGTAAAAATAAAATTTAAAAAAAAATAATAAAACTTCTCCCTTCTAAGCCTTGGAATGGTCAGCTGGTTGTTTTACATCATAGAATGAGCTATTGTAAACCCTTTATCAAAACTTCTAGGTTGCTGACTTCTAGTTCTAGACATTTTTCTACTATGCCAATAAATTTAGCAGCTCATTTTCTTTTTAATTTTACTATTCAAACTATTTCAACTCTTTACCTCATAGTTTGTTGACATAGTATATCTATGAGACTATTTAACTAGATTACCTTTTAAAAATATGCATTTGATTGTTAAAATATACCTATTTTTTGTTTTATGCCCATCCTAGGATAAAATTAAGTGCAGTAACAAAGAGGAATAGCAGTCCACTTCTAATTTAGTTTTTAATTCTTAAAATTACACTTTCAATTAAAAATATTTACTCTTTACAGTTAAAACCAAAACATAAAATGCTTTGTATATTTCTAAATTTAGTGGCATTTCAGAAGCTCATCTGATCTCTCTGTACTGAACTTGTTAATGACAATAAAGAAAACCTTATTTTAAATAAATGAAAGAAAAACATTACTTTGCATCATATCACACAATATAGTCATGAAAAAATCATAGTCTTACTTGCCATTAAAATAATTTTAAACACTTATTTTTTATCTAAACTCTTGTTTTCAATCTCATTAAAATTTCAGAACAAGTTAAAGAGACAATATAGAACTAAACAGAAATCACAGATTATGAACAGTCTTCTTGGATCTGTGTTCTACTTTTCAATGCTTTTTCAATACCCTGTTATTTAACTTTATGAGCCATTGTAGTGTTTTAGGTTGACTGACTATGAAGCTCAAAGTAACAAATAATACTCATCACTTCACAAACGAATGAGATATGTTAAAATAGAGCTAGTCACTACGTTCTTCAAACACTACTACAAGCACCCTAAGTTTTGGTAAGTTTGGTCTTAAGATGTTACCAAGTCATCAAACTATTTCAGAAAGCATCCTCATCTAGATATATTTATTTAATAATCTAGTAATTTAACATGACCCATTCATTATATGTCAATAAGAAAAGGGAATAAAGAGCATCAGTTTGGTTACAGTTAACTATGAAGACATTGCTACGCTGCATAAGGTCCATCCTGTGAATTCTCAGGCAACCTCCTACCATGTGAAACAGAGATAGTGGAAATTACCACACAATGGTAGGATTTGGATAGAAAGTGAAGTTGAAAGAGATTTTTGCAGGACTCAAAAAGTACATAAAGGGATGTTTGGGCCACTAAAGGAAAATTCATTTGGAGGCATAAGAATTAGTCAACTTGCCTAATGCCAAAAACGTAATTACAATCGCAAATCCCCTAAAGATAGGGGAAAAGCTGTGGTGATGAAAGTAGAGGCTGTTGCTGTTCAGTTGCCCAGTCTTGTCTGACTCCTTGTGACCCTGTGGACTGCAGTATGCCAGGTCTCCTGGCCCCTCACCATTTCCCAGAGTTTGCCCAAGTTCATGTCCATTGAATTAGTGATGCCATCCAGCCATCACCGTCCTTTGATGCCCTCTTCTTCTGCCCTCAGTCTTTCCCAGCATCAGGGAGTTTTCCAAAGAGTCAGCAGTTTGCATCAGGTGACCAAAATATTAGCACTTCAACTTCAGCAATCTCAAAGTAGAAGTCAGGCAGAAAGTATTTACTACTCAACCTCTTTGAAATTCCATTTCTAGTGATTGAAGACAGAATCAGCTCTGGTGGCATAGGAAGAATAGTTACATTTGCAGATGAATAGAAGAGGTTTTCATCACTTTCTCCTATATCCAAATAATATGTAACCATAAATGGACTGAGAGAAGTGCATATAATTGTGGATAAAAGGATCTGAAAATCTTTACAACGATTTCTATTTGGCAAGGCTAACACTTATACTTCCAAAGCCAAGTGTATTACAACATAAGAAAAAGGATTCTGTAATCTAAATAGCCAATAATAAAGAGTCCTGATAAATAGCCATGTATGCGCATGCATCTACTCATGATGATTAGAGGTGGCAGCTCAAATCCATAGGGAAAGAACTGAAAAATGACTTGGAGATAATTGATGATGCATTGGAAAAAAGAAATTAAAAAGAGATGTGTACCTCATAACATATAAAAAGATGCATTCCAGAAACAGGAAAAAATTCCAGAAAAAAGATAACTTATACTACATATAGGAGAATATTTTTATATTTTTTGTGGTATAGGCCTTTCTAAGTATGACAAATATTAAAAACCATAAGTAATATGTATGAATAGCTTTTGTTCATAAATGTGAAGAAAATTAATATAGAAAGACTATAGAGAGTTAAAAAAAATCTTAACTGGGTAAAGCAAATGACTGTAATTAGCAAATGATAGATACTTTTCATATAAGTAAAGCCTTTATAGATAAACATTAATTATTTAAAACAGAATTTTTTATTAAAAACAAAATAATAATTAATTATTAAATATAAATATGAATGATACATACATAATAATAAAATATATTGAACATCTAACGCCTCAGACAATATGTCATGTACTTTATATACATTGTGTGTATGTGTTTGTGTGTGTGTATTTTTAAACATTTATTATTTACTATGTGCCATGCTCTAATCTTAGTGTTTGTTACTTATATTGCTTAATACTCAGAATAATTCTATGATGTATATACTCATCTCATTTTTACAGATTAAGAAAATGCACTTCATTATAGTTAGATCCTCTTCATGGTGATGGGGCTTGTGTAACTCAGTGAAGCTATGAGCCATGCCATGTAAAGTCACTCAAGACAGTCAATCATAGTGGAAAGTTGTTACAAAATGTGGTCTACTGGAGGAGAGAATGGCAAACTACCCCAGTGTACTTGCCATGAGAACCTAATGAACTGTACCCAAACATATGACACCAAAAGATGAGTCCCCTAGGTCAGAAGGTGTCCAATATGCTACCAGCAAAGAGCAAACTATCAATAGCCCCAGAAAGAATTAAGTGGCTGGGCCAAAGCAGAAACGACCTTCAGCTGTGGATGTGTCTGGTTATGAAAGTAAAATCTGATGCTGCAAAGAACAATATTGCATAGGAATCTGGAGAGTTAGATCCATGAGTCAATGTAAATTGAACGTGGTCAAGTAGAAGATGACAAGAATAAATATGGACATCTTAGAAATCAGTGAACTAAATCAGTTATTGGTGATCCTAAGAAAAAGTTTATCTATCTTATCAAAGTACTAATAATTAACATAACAGTCCTGGGAACTTTTGGGGAGCTCAATTTTCAATATTACAGTTCAATATTTCTTCTACTTAAGTGTGAAAATTAAGTATTAAAATGCTTCTTAGGCTTGTTACTCAATTGAGTGCAGCTATGTGAAAATCATCAGTATATATGTATATAATATCTGGCACATATGAATTATTAGGAGAGACTTTGGTTAATTTTATTTAATTTCAGTGTAGAACAAGCAGAAATAGAATATTGAGGTAGATTCATTAATACCTCATTTAGGCATTTTAGGAATCAGTGAACTAAAATGGACAGAAATGGATGAATTTAATTCAGATGACCGTTATATCTATGGTCAAGAATCCCAGAGAAGAAATACAGTAGCTCTTTCTTGCTTGGAGAATCCCAGGGATGGGGGAGCCTGGTGGGCTGCCATCTATGGAGTCACAGAGTCGGACACGACAGAAGTGACTTAGCAGCCACAGCAATAGCAGCAGAATCAACAAAAAAATCTGAAATACAGTACTTGGGTGTAACCTCAAAAGCAACAGGATGGTCTTGGTTCATTTCCAAGGGAAGCCATTCCACATCATGGCAATTTGAGTCTATGCCCCTACCACTGATACTGAAGAAGCTGAAGTTAATCAGTTCTGTGAAAATCTAGAAGACCTACTAGAACTAATACTAGAGAAAGATGTTCTATATATCATTGGGGATTGAAACACAAAAGTAGGAAGTCAAGAGATACCTGGAATAACAGGCAAGTTTGGCCTTGGTGTACAAAATGAAGTGGGGTAGAAGCTAGCTGAATTCTGCCAAGAGAATGCACTGGTCATAGCAAACACCATTTTTCAAAGGCACATCACTTTTCAAAAGAGACAACTTTACACATGAACATCACCAAATAGCCAATACCAAAATTAAATCGAATAGATTACATTCTTTGTGGCTGAAGATGGAGAAGCTGTTTACAGATGTCAAAAACAAGACTTGGAGCTGACTGTGGCTCAGATCATCAGCTTCTCATCTCAAAATTCAGAGTTAAACTAAAGAAAGAGGTGAAAACTACTAGGCCAGCCAAGTATGACTTATATCAAATCCCCCATACATATGCAGTGGAGGTGATGAATAGAAGCAACATTTAGTATTCTGTGTGGAACAACTGATTGTTTCAGGACTGAGAAAGGAGTACAACAGGGCTATCTGTCGTTACCCTGTTTGTTTAACTTCTGTGCTGAACATATTATGAGAAATTCCAGGCTGGATGAGTTACAAGCTGGAATCAAAATCAGTTCAGTTCAGTCTAGTTCTGTCACTCAGTCATGTCCAGCCCCATGGACTGCAGCATGCCAGGCTTCCCTGTCCATCACAAACTCCCAGAGTTAAGACAGGTAACAGAAATATCAGCAACCTCACATATGCAGATGATACCACACTAAGGGCAGAAAGCAAGGGGAACTTGATTGATGAGAGTGAAGGAGGAAAGTGGAAAAAGTAGTTTAAAACTAAATATTAAAAAACTAAGAATACAGCATCTAGTCCCATTACGTCATGGCAAATAGAAGGGAAAAGGTGGAAACAATGACAGATTTCCTCTTCTTGGGCTCTAAAATCACTGTGGATGGTAACTGCAGCCATGAGTTCAGAAGACGATTGCTTCTTGGCAGGGAAGCTATGACAAATATAGACACTGAGTTGAAAAGCAGAGACGTCACTCTGCCAACAAAGGTCCATATAATCAAGGCTATGGTCTTCCCAGTGGTCATGTATGGTTGTGAGAACTGGACCATAAAGAAGACAGAGTGCCAAAGAATTGATGCCTTCAAACTGTGGTGCTGGAGAAGACTCCTGAGAGTCCCTTGGACAGCAAGGAGATCAAACCAGTCAATCTTAAAAGAAATAACCCTGAATACACATTGGAAGGACTGATGCTGAAGCTGAAGCTCCAGGATTTTGGTCACCTGATGCAAACAGTTGACTCATTGGATAAGTCCCTGATACTGGGAAAGACTGAGGGCAAAAAACAGAAGAGGGTGTCTGGGGATGGGATGACTGGTTGGCATCACCAATGCTATCAATGGAATAAACTTGGGCATCTCCAGGAAATGGTGAGGGACAGGGAGGCATGGCGTGCTACAGTCCATGGGGTTGCAAAGAGTCAGACATCACTGGGCAGCTCAACAACAACAGCAGCAACATGGTTAGATACTGTGGTCAAGGTCCCACACTAGTTGGCAAAAACAATACAATATTGTAAAGTAATTAACCGCCAATTAAAATAAATATATATATGTATATATATAAAGCAGAGTTCAATCAGACCCAGAACCCAAGATTTTAACCATTATATTATTTGGAATTGTAAACAGTCATATCATTATTCTTAAGAGTGATTATTTTGGAAACGGGTGTCAGCTAAATTATGAAACACCCATATTTGAAAGAATGCATACTGTAGTGGTTAAACGAAAAGGGAAATCTATGTGTATTAACATGGAAAATAATTTCAGAACATGTTGCTAAGTGAGAAAAAATGTTACAGAACACACTGATATATTTTAAAAATTCTATGTGTAGGTAAGTGCATATGTAACACAAAAGCATGGAAAAGGTATTGAAAGGATGCATATTTGTAATATGGTTTTTCTTGAGGCCTGGAATGGGATAAAGGGAAAGGAAATCAATAAGAACTTTCCAAAAGTTGTTCCAAGAGCTTCTTAACATTTGAATCTTTACAAAAGTATGTACATTTATAATTCCATTTATAAAATTAAAAATTATATTGAATGATGTGATTTTCTGGGAACTATAAGTTTGTGTGCAGTATATATGAATAATTTTTAATATAGATAACATGCCATTGCTAAGATAAATTCAAATGGATGTGTCAAAATACTCTGTGAAATAGAATCTGCTATATTAAAATTAATTTTGATAAGTGTATATATATATATATATATAATGCTTATGATTATTTAGTTACGAATTGCTTTATGGAGTATTTGGGATATTTTTAGACTGATTTACAAAATGACCAATATTTATCTATGTATCAGCATCTTAATGTGTTTAAGAATGCCTTATCAAAATGTATTTTTAGACTGCAGACGATGCTAGAATGGGTTAAAATGTGTCACATAGAGCAAGTCTGTTCGTTTCCCCTACACACATTATAATCTATTAATTTTCCTTTAAAGTGAAAGTCTCCCTGAGATTTTTTCCTACAAGTCCACTTTCTGACCTTCAGGTCAGTAAATGAGGCTCATATTTCTTTCCCTATAATTCTTTCTTGCAACTGGTTTAAGGCATTCATCTTGAGAAGCTATTACTAGTGAGGTTGAATTATTACTAATATATACAAAATTTAAATGAACCAGAAAATATGTTTGTCACATTTCACAATTCCTAATGTAGGCACAGTCCCTGATAGAATCCCCCAAGTTATTCTCAAAGTTCAAATTAAATATGAACCACAAAATGCTTCTTTTTACATTGGAAAGCTCTATCACTGCCCTGCATTTGGCAAAGGGTTAATTTAAAGCTGAGGCCTTAATCAGTTGAGTTGCTGCTTGGGTATCCATAAATAATGCAGATCTGAATTTATTTGGGTCAGCTTTTGTTGTCTTTCAATATCACAATTAAGACTGACTTTCTCAGTTGAAACAAATGTGAGAAAGCAGAAGTACTTCGGCACTTTCTATTCTTGTTTTTCTGTTTCAACATCTTACTGTTAGAGTAGCAAATACACACACAGAAAGTGTGTATCATAGTATACAGCTCAGTCACTTTCACAAACAAACACACAAGTAAACAGCGCATAGATGAAACTATAGAACGTAATTTGAATCCCAACTTACGACTTGGTGTTATCCATGTCCGTGAAGGAATTTGAAGGAAGCTGCCACAAAATTTCTCAGTTCCTTCCATATGAAAGTGGATGCTTCTTAAGAGGAACTCCAAAAGTTGTTAAGCAAAACCTACTGCTGCTCTCTGCCAACCAGGGGTCGTACATATGCTTGTATATGCTTCTGGTACATAAGAATATGATTTTGTGCTGTAGGTAAATATGATTTTTTTTCTTCTTAAACTATCACAATTTGCTTGAGTGACTCCTACTACAGAATTAAAATAGAAAACTTCTTGCAATGGGCTTCTGGTAAGTGGCATTGCTGGGCTTTTTACCACTGCACTGGAAAGAGAGGCTTAGAATAGCAAATGTGATATTATTAATAAATACATTAGTACACCTTGTAAGAATCTTCTTAAATCTAAAGCAACCATCTTTACTGCAGAAACAGTTTAATGTCTCATTAACATCCATAGTGAACCAAGAATTTGAAAGAAAAAGTGGGTGCTTGATATTAACTGCATAGAGTAAAAAAAGATTCATTTTATTAATTATATAAATTCAGTATTTACAAAATTTGAAAGAATAATATGATGAAACCCATTATTTAGTTTCCAAATTTCAACCATCTTTCACCTATGCCTCCACCTCCATCTGTCCTTTCCTCATGGATTATTCAAACAAATCTAAAATATTAAATACTTGAATTAAAGAATATGTATCATGTATATATAAAATATAACACTTTAAAATATAACTAAAATATTCCTTTTTATTATGCCTAAAATATGAATGAAAACAGTATCATAATATTACCAAATATTTAAAGTTCAAATATATTCATGTTGTTAAATATCATAATTGTTAAAGGATTTTTAAAAATTAGAGTTCTGATAAATTTTATATGTTGCAATTGGTAAGTTCATGAATCTATAGATTTTTCTTCCTCTCTCTCACTCTCTTGCATGTGATATAGGCACTTGCTCTCTTACTCTAGCTCTTGTTCTCACTATTTCTCCATCTCTCACAATTTATTTATTGCACACTCAGATAGTTTTTCACAAAATGGTTTTGGCTGTTTGCACCCCTGGGGTGTTATTTAACATGCTCCTCTCTCCCTTGCTGCTGTTAGACTTGAGTCTTGATGGATTCTGGAATGTGGTACTCTGTACTTTCAGCAGGAAGCACATAGAGTCTTAGCTTTCTCTGTTTTTTGTGATTTTTAGCTGTTATTGGTAACCATTTCCTGCATTTTTATTTCTCCTGGATTTACAAAGTCGTTTTCTGATTCTATCATTTTTTATTTGCAATGCTGGCACTTTCTTAAAGAGAAATTCTGGTGCTCAATTATTTAGTTACACTTAAGTAAAATTTACACTGGAAAAGCTGAATGCACACTCGGTCCTTTCCCTTTATCAGTTTTTCTAATAATTCCTCTAGATCCTCAAATGTGGTAATGTTGCTCAATCCGTTTTAACACTTGAAAATTGTATAACACCCAGAAAATCACCCTTCCTCCCTGTATATATGAGAATTTGGTAATGATTTTAGATGATTAGATATGTAAAAATAAATAGAAACCTCAGTTAAACAGAGTTGAAGGATAAATAGAAACCTCAGTTAAATAAAGTTGGAGGATCAGAGGCCAACATGAGAAAGACATCTCTTCTTTCATGGCAAGGACTTAGCCAATCAAAAGCTATGGAGTCTTTGTTTACTATAGCACTTTCATTTTCTTTTTCTCCCTACAAAAGTGCCCTCCTTCCCTTAATGTGCAGGAACTACTACATGTCTTGCCATGGTGGGAGATCCCAAATTACAGTTCTCTGCTGAGTCTGAATAAGCCCATCTCTGCTGGAAAAATATCTGTCAGTGCAGTTTCATGTCAGCAGATGTAATGTGTATAGAGTTCACAGTAGTTTTTCTGGCATTCTGTAGGATCTCAATCCACTATTATCATCATTACTTATTTGTTAAATCTCCCAGATCTTCACACATCAAGAGTTCAGTTACATAGTTTTAGAAGCCATGGGACCAGAGGAAGGAGGAGAAAATAGAGAATACTGTTTTTTAAAGCGAATACAGTTTTCCACTTTAGGCCAATGAATGTCACTTATGAATGTCTTATATATGAAAAGAAAAACATTTGTTAGTGACTCAGCAGTTAAACAGAAAAGGTAAAATTTATTCAGCTGTGGAAAGATAAATTTGTTGGGACTCAAAGTATTGTATAACTGATTTAAGAACTGATATGCACACACATGCACACACACACACACACGTGCACATTTGTAAATATATTCTACTCAAACTCTAGAATTTCTGAGAAAAAAAATGAGTGTTATTTTTATTTTCACCTGTTACATGTTCCTAGCACACTGACTTGTATTTTCACCTAGTAAATGTGTTCTAGTAAACTGGATTATCTCCATCAAAAATCCATATACTTCTAGCCCCATCTGCCATGTTATCTGCCATGTTTGTATGCCCTTTCCTGGGTGAATGGATCTTAAAATATTAATTTTTCTATAAAGTTTTATGGGATCAGAGATCAGTGATAAGGGGCTTGAGATACAAAATAATAGAGCTAAATAGTATAAACATGGTGTCTTTTGATAAAATCTAGCTTTAGCCTAAAAAAATTCACAAAAACTATTTCTTTTTCAAATGAGATGTTATACAAGCTTGCAAGAAAAGGAGAATAAGAGTACTTATACAGATGGCTAACTCTGCAGGTGAGAACTCGATCAATCCAAGGTCAAGACCTCATTTTTTCCCCCCCAGGGTTTTCTTCTCCTCTTTATTTTTTAATATAAATTTATTTATTTTAATTGGAGGTTAGTTACTTTAAAATATTGTATTGGGTTTGCCATACATCAATATGAATCTGCCACAGGTATACACGTGTTCTCTATCCTGAAGCCCCCTCCCTCCTCTCTCCCTGTACCATCCCTCTGGGTTGTCCCAGTGCAACAAATCGCCAGACCTCATGTTTAATATAGGCTTATTATTTTCATGTTTTGTATCCAAAGAGTACATATTTAACCCAGGTTAGCATTTACATAAATGCTTGCTCATTCACTCATAAGTGGTGAATTTTTGAATTTCTAACTCCGTAACTAAAAGGAGATTTTAAAGTACTCTCATAAAATTCTGAATTGCTAATTTCAGCCTCAATTTAAAGCAAACATTAATGGTATTATGACAATTATTGCCCCACTGATCTATTAATTTATATTTAGGATTGCTGATTTTCTTTTTTCTTTTTATTTTTTTTTTATTTTTTTATTTTTTTATTGAAGTATAGTTGATTTACAATGTTGTGTTAGTTTCTGGTATACAGCAAAATGATTTATTATGTTTTTTCAGATTATTTTCCATTATATGTTATTATAAGTTATTGAACACAGTTCCCTATACTAGATAGTAGGAACTTATTGTTTATTTATTTTTTCTCAATATTCATTTTATTTATTTATTTTTAATACTTTATTCTACTTTACAATACTGTATTGGTTTTGCAGTTCCTACAACTCATTGAAATAACAGAAAGTTCATAAATCATGTAATCAACATGAGCTGATATTTGGCTCTCCAGAATATGCTGACTCTTCCCATGTTTGACTTCTTGTAAATCCTCTGATTGGAGAAGGAAATGGCTTCCCACTCAAGTATTCTTGCCTGGAGAACCCTATGGACAGAGGAGCCTGATGGGCTGCAGTCCATGTGGCATGAAGCATTGAGCACGANGATGAGTTACAAGCTGGAATCAAAATCAGTTCAGTTCAGTCTAGTTCTGTCACTCAGTCATGTCCAGCCCCATGGACTGCAGCATGCCAGGCTTCCCTGTCCATCACAAACTCCCAGAGTTAAGACAGGTAACAGAAATATCAGCAACCTCACATATGCAGATGATACCACACTAAGGGCAGAAAGCAAGGGGAACTTGATTGATGAGAGTGAAGGAGGAAAGTGGAAAAAGTAGTTTAAAACTAAATATTAAAAAACTAAGAATACAGCATCTAGTCCCATTACGTCATGGCAAATAGAAGGGAAAAGGTGGAAACAATGACAGATTTCCTCTTCTTGGGCTCTAAAATCACTGTGGATGGTAACTGGAGCCATGAGTTCAGAAGACGATTGCTTCTTGGCAGGGAAGCTATGACAAATATAGACACTGAGTTGAAAAGCAGAGACGTCACTCTGCCAACAAAGGTCCATATAATCAAGGCTATGGTCTTCCCAGTGGTCATGTATGGTTGTGAGAACTGGACCATAAAGGAGACAGAGTGCCAAAGAATTGATGCCTTCAAACTGTGGTGCTGGAGAAGACTCCTGAGAGTCCCTTGGACAGCAAGGAGATCAAACCAGTCAATCTTAAAAGAAATAACCCTGAATACACATTGGAAGGACTGATGCTGAAGCTGAAGCTCCAGGATTTTGGTCACCTGATGCAAACAGTTGACTCATTGGATAAGTCCCTGATACTGGGAAAGACTGAGGGCAAAAAACAGAAGAGGGTGTCTGGGGATGGGATGACTGGTTGGCATCACCAATGCTATCAATGGAATAAACTTGGGCATCTCCAGGAAATGGTGAGGGACAGGGAGGCATGGCGTGCTACAGTCCATGGGGTTGCAAAGAGTCAGACATCACTGGGCAGCTCAACAACAACAGCAGCAACATGGTTAGATACTGTGGTCAAGGTCCCACACTAGTTGGCAAAAACAATACAATATTGTAAAGTAATTAACCGCCAATTAAAATAAATATATATATGTATATATATAAAGCAGAGTTCAATCAGACCCAGAACCCAAGATTTTAACCATTATATTATTTGGTATTGTAAACACTCATATCATTATTCTTAAGAGTGATTATTTTGGAAACGGGTGTCAGCTAAATTATGAAACACCCATATTTGAAAGAATGCATACTGTAGTGGTTAAACGAAAAGGGAAATCTATGTGTATTAACATGGAAAATAATTTCAGAACATGTTGCTAAGTGAGAAAAAATGTTACAGAACACACTGATATATTTTAAAAATTCTATGTGTAGGTAAGTGCATATGTAACACAAAAGCATGGAAAAGGTATTGAAAGGATGCATATTTGTAATATGGTTTTTCTTGAGGCCTGGAATGGGATAAAGGGAAAGGAAATCAATAAGAACTTTCCAAAAGTTGTTCCAAGAGCTTCTTAACATTTGAATCTTTACAAAAGAATGTACATTTATAATTCCATTTATAAAATTAAAAATTATATTGAATGATGTGATTTTCTGGGAACTATAAGTTTGTGTGCAGTATATATGAATAATTTTTAATATAGATAACATGCCATTGCTAAGATAAATTCAAATGGATGTGTCAAAATACTCTGTGAAATAGAATCTGCTATATTAAAATTAATTTTGATAAGTGTATATATATATATATATATAATGCTTATGATTATTTAGTTACGAATTGCTTTATGGAGTATTTGGGATATTTTTAGACTGATTTACAAAATGACCAATATTTATCTATGTATCAGCATCTTAATGTGTTTAAGAATGCTTTATCAAAATGTATTTTTAGACTGCAGACGATGCTAGAATGGGTTAAAATGTGTCACATAGAGCAAGTCTGTTTGTTTCCCCTACACACATTATAATCTATTAATTTTCCTTTAAAGTGAAAGTCTCCCTGAGATTTTTTCCTACAAGTCCACTTTCTGACCTTCAGGTCAGTAAATGAGGCTCATATTTCTTTCCCTATAATTCTTTCTTGCAACTGGTTTAAGGCATTCATCTTGAGAAGCTATTACTAGTGAGGTTGAATTATTACTAATATATACAAAATTTAAATGAACCAGAAAATATGTTTGTCACATTTCACAATTCCTAATGTAGGCACAGTCCCTGATAGAATCCCCCAAGTTATTCTCAAAGTTCAAATTAAATATGAACCACAAAATGCTTCTTTTTACATTGGAAAGCTCTATCACTGCCCTGCATTTGGCAAAGGGTTAATTTAAAGCTGAGGCCTTAATCAGTTGAGTTGCTGCTTGGGTATCCATAAATAATGCAGATCTGAATTTATTTGGGTCAGCTTTTGTTGTCTTTCAATATCACAATGAAGGCTGACTTTCTCAGTTGAAACAAATGTGAGAAAGCAGAAGTACTTCGGCACTTTCTATTCTTGTTTTTCTGTTTCAACATCTTACTGTTAGAGTAGCATATACACACACAGAAAGTGTGTATCATAGTATACAGCTCAGTCACTTTCACAAACAAACACACAAGTAAACAGCGCATAGATGAAACTATAGAACGTAATTTGAATCCCAACTTATGACTTGGTGTTATCCATGTCCGTGAAGGAATTTGAAGGAAGCTGCCACAAAATTTCTCAGTTCCTTCCATATGAAAGTGGATGCTTCTTAAGAGGAACTCCAAAAGTTGTTAAGCAAAACCTACTGCTGCTCTCTGCCAACCAGGGGTCGTACATATGCTTGTATATGCTTCTGGTACATAAGAATATGATTTTGTGCTGTATGTAAATATGATTTTTTTTCTTCTTAAACTATCACAATTTGCTTGAGTGACTCCTACTACAGAATTAAAATAGAAAACTTCTTGCAATGGGCTTCTGGTAAGTGGCATTGCTGGGCTTTTTACCACTGCACTGGAAAGAGAGGCTTAGAATAGCAAATGTGATATTATTAATAAATACATTAGTACACCTTGTAAGAATCTTCTTAAATCTAAAGCAACCATCTTTACTGCAGAAACAGTTTAATGTCTCATTAACATCCATAGTGAACCAANGAGAATACTGTTTTTTAAAGCGAATACAGTTTTCCACTTTAGGCCAATGAATGTCACTTATGAATGTCTTATATATGAAAAGAAAAACATTTGTTAGTGACTCAGCAGTTAAACAGAAAAGGTAAAATTTATTCAGCTGTGGAAAGATAAATTTGTTGGGACTCAAAGTATTGTATAACTGATTTAAGAACTGATATGCACACACATGCACACACACACACACACGTGCACATTTGTAAATATATTCTACTCAAACTCTAGAATTTCTGAGAAAAAAAATGAGTGTTATTTTTATTTTCACCTGGNAATTTGTTGGGACTCAAAGTATTGTGTAACTGATTTAAGAACTGATATGCACACACATGCACACACACACACACACACACGTGCACATTTGTAAATATATTCTACTCAAACTCCAGAATTTCTGAGAAAAAAAATGAGTGTTATTTTTATTTTCACCTGGTACATATTCCTAGCACACTGACTTGTATTTTCACCTAGTAAATGTGTCCTAGTAAACTGGATTATCTCCATCAAAAATCCATACACTTCTAGCCCCATCTGCCATGTTATCTGCCATGTTTGTATGCCCTTTCCTGGGTGAATGGATCTTAAAATATTAATTTTTCTATGAAGTTTTATGGGATCAGAGATCAGTGATAAGGGGCTTGAGATAAAAAATAAAAGAGCTAAATAGTATAAACGTGGTGTCTTTTGATAAAATCTAGCTTTAGCCTAAAAAACCCCACAAAAACTATTTCTTTTCCAAATGAGATGTTATACAAGCTTGCAAGAAAAGGAGAATAAGAGTACTTATACAGATGGCTAACTCTGCAGGTGAGAACTCGATCAATCCAAGGTCAAGACCTCATTTTTCCCCCCCAGGGTTTTCTTCCCCTCTTTATTTTTTTAATATAAATTTATTTATTTTAATTGGAGGTTAGTTACTTTAAAATATTGTATTGGGTTTGCCATACATCAATATGAATCTGCCACAGGTATACACGTGTTCTCTATCCTGAAGCCCCCTCCCTCCTCTCTCCCTGTACCATCCCTCTGGGTTGTCCCAGTGCAACAAATCGCCAGACCTCATGTTTAATATAGGCTTATTATTTTCATGTTTTGTATCCAAAGAGTACATATTTAACCCAGGTTAGCATTTACATAAATGCTTGCTCATTCACTCATAAGTGGTGAATTTTTGAATTTCTAACTCCGTAACTAAAAGGAGATTTTAAAGTACTCTCATAAAATTCTGAATTGCTAATTTCAGCCTCAATTTAAAGCAAACATTAATGGTATTATGACAATTATTGCCCCACTGATCTATTAATTTATATTTAGGATTGCTGATTTTCTTTTTTCTTTTTATTTTTTTTTTATTTTTTTATTTTTTTNGGTTGAATTATTACTAATATATACAAAATTTAAATGAACCAGAAAATATGTTTGTCACATTTCACAATTCCTAATGTAGGCACAGTCCCTGATAGAATCCCCCAAGTTATTCTCAAAGTTCAAATTAAATATGAACCACAAAATGCTTCTTTTTACGTTGGAAAGCTCTATCACTGCCCTGCATTTGGCAAAGGGTTAATTTAAAGCTGAGGCCTTAAACAGTTGAGTTGCTGCTTGGGTATCCATAAATAATGCAGATCTGAATTTATTTGGGTCAGCTTTTGTTGTCTTTCAATATCACAATGAAGGCTGACTTTCTCAGTTGAAACAAATGTGAGAAAGCAGAAGTACTTCGGCACTTTCTATTCTTGTTTTTCTGTTTCAACATCTTACTGTTAGAGTAGCATATACACACACAGAAAGTGTGTATCATAGTATAGAGCTCAGTCACTTTCACAAACAAACACACAAGTAAACAGCGCATAGATGAAACTATAGAACGTAATTTGAATCCCAACTTACGACTTGGTGTTATCCATGTCCGTGAAGGAATTTGAAGGAAGCTGCCACAAAATTTCTCAGTTCCTTCCATATGAAAGTGGATGCTTCTTAAGAGGAACTCCAAAAGTTGTTAAGCAAAACCTACTGCTGCTCTCTGCCAACCAGGGGTCGTACATATGCTTGTATATGCTTCTGGTACATAAGAATATGATTTTGTGCTGTAGGTAAATATGATTTTTTTTCTTCTTAAACTATCACAATTTGCTTGGGTGACTCCTACTACAGAATTAAAATAGAAAACTTCTTGCAATGGGCGTCTGGTAAGTGGCATTGCTGGGCTTTTTACCACTGCACTGGAAAGAGAGGCTTAGAATAGCAAATGTGATATTATTAATAAATACATTAGTACACCTTGTAAGAATCTTCTTAAATCTAAAGCAACCATCTTTACTGCAGAAACAGTTTAATGTCTCATTAACATCCATAGTGAACCAAGAATTTGAAAGAAAAAGTGGGTGCTTGATATTAACTGCATAGAGTAAAAAAAGATTCATTTTATTAATTATGTAAATTCAGTATTTACAAAATTTGAAAGAATAATATGATGAAACCCATTATTTAGTTTCCAAATTTCAACCATCTTTCACCTATGCCTCCACCTCCATCTGTCCTTTCCTCATGGATTATTCAAACAAATCTAAAATATTAAATACTTGAATTAAAGAATATGTATCATGTATATATAAAATATAACACTTTAAAATATAACTAAAATATTCCTTTTTATTATGCCTAAAATATGAATGAAAACAGTATCATAATATTACCAAATATTTAAAGTTCAAATATATTCATGTTGTTAAATATCATAATTGTTAAAGGATTTTTAAAAATTAGAGTTCTGATAAATTTTATATGTTGCAATTGGTAAGTTCATGAATCTATAGATTTTTCTTCCTCTCTCTCACTCTCTTGCATGTGATATAGGCACTTGCTCTCTTACTCTAGCTCTTGTTCTCACTATTTCTCCATCTCTCACAATTTATTTATTGCACACTCAGATAGTTTTTCACAATATGGTTTTGGCTGTTTGCACCCCTGGGGTGTTATTTAACATGCTCCTCTCTCCCTTGCTGCTGTTAGACTTGAGTCTTGATGGATTCTGGAATGTGGTACTCTGTACGTTCAGCAGGAAGCACATAGAGTCTTAGCTTTCTCTGTTTTTTGTGATTTTTAGCTGTTATTGGTAACCATTTCCTGCATTTTTATGTCTCCTGGATTTACAAAGTCGTTTTCTGATTCTATCATTTTTTATTTGCAATGCTGGCACTTTCTTAAAGAGAAATTCTGGTGCTCAATTATTTAGTTACACTTAAGTAAAATTTACACTGGAAAAGCTGAATGCACACTCGGTCCTTTCCCTTTATCAGTTTTTCTAATAATTCCTCTAGATCCTCAAATGTGGTAATGTTGCTCAATCCGTTTTAACACTTGAAAATTGTGTAACACCCAGAAAATCACCCTTCCTCCCTGTATATATGAGAATTTGGTAATGATTTTAGACGATTAGATATGTAAAAATAAATAGAAACCTCAGTTAAACAGAGTTGAAGGATAAATAGAAACCTCAGTTAAATAAAGTTGGAGGATCAGAGGCCAACATGAGAAAGACATCTCTTCTTTCATGGCAAGGACTTAGCCAATCAAAAGCTATGGAGTCTTTGTTTACTATAGCACTTTCATTTTCTTTTTCTCCCTACAAAAGTGCCCTCCTTCCCTTAATGTGCAGGAACTACTACATGTCTTGCCATGGTGGGAGATCCCAAATTACAGTTCTCTGCTGAGTCTGAATAAGCCCATCTCTGCTGGAAAAATATCTGTCAGTGCAGTTTCATGTCAGCAGATGTAATGTGTATAGAGTTCACAGTAGTTTTTCTGGCATTCTGTAGGATCTCAATCCACTATTATCATCATTACTTATTTGTTAAATCTCCCAGATCTTCACACATCAAGAGTTCAGTTACATAGTTTTAGAAGCCATGGGACCAGAGGAAGGAGGAGAAAATAGAGAATACTGTTTTTTAAAGCGAATACAGTTTTCCACTTTAGGCCAATGAATGTCACTTATGAATGTCTTATATATGAAAAGAAAAACATTTGTTAGTGACTCAGCAGTTAAACAGAAAAGGTAAAATTTATTCAGCTGTGAAAAGATAAATTTGTTGGGACTCAAAGTATTGTGTAACTGATTTAAGAACTGATATGCACACACATGCACACACACACACACACACACGTGCACATTTGTAAATATATTCTACTCAAACTCCAGAATTTCTGAGAAAAAAAATGAGTGTTATTTTTATTTTCACCTGGTACATATTCCTAGCACACTGACTTGTATTTTCACCTAGTAAATGTGTCCTAGTAAACTGGATTATCTCCATCAAAAATCCATACACTTCTAGCCCCATCTGCCATGTTATCTGCCATGTTTGTATGCCCTTTCCTGGGTGAATGGATCTTAAAATATTAATTTTTCTATAAAGTTTTATGGGATCAGAGATCAGTGATAAGGGGCTTGAGATACAAAATAATAGAGCTAAATAGTATAAACATGGTGTCTTTTGATAAAATCTAGCTTTAGCCTAAAAAAATTCACAAAAACTATTTCTTTTTCAAATGAGATGTTATACAAGCTTGCAAGAAAAGGAGAATAAGAGTACTTATACAGATGGCTAACTCTGCAGGTGAGAACTCGATCAATCCAAGGTCAAGACCTCATTTTTTCCCCCCCAGGGTTTTCTTCTCCTCTTTATTTTTTAATATAAATTTATTTATTTTAATTGGAGGTTAGTTACTTTAAAATATTGTATTGGGTTTGCCATACATCAATATGAATCTGCCACAGGTATACACGTGTTCTCTATCCTGAAGTCCCCTCCCTCCTCCCTCCCTGTACCATCCCTCTGGGTTGTCCCAGTGCAACAAATCGCCAGACCTCATGTTTAATATAGGCTTATTATTTTCATGTTTTGTATCCAAAGAGTACATATTTAACCCAGGTTAGCATTTACATAAATGCTTGCTCATTCACTCATAAGTGGTGAATTTTTGAATTTCTAACTCCGTAACTAAAAGGAGATTTTAAAGTACTCTCATAAAATTCTGAATTGCTAATTTCAGCCTCAATTTAAAGCAAACATTAATGGTATTATGACAATTATTGCCCCACTGATCTATTAATTTATATTTAGGATTGCTGATTTTCTTTTTATTTATTTTTTATTTTTTTATTGAAGTATAGTTGATTTACAATGTTGTGTTAGTTTCTGGTATACAGCAAAATGATTTATTATGTTTTTTCAGATTATTTTCCATTATATGTTATTATAAGTTATTGAACACAGTTCCCTATACTAGATAGTAGGAACTTATTGTTTATTTATTTTTTCTCAATATTCATTTTATTTATTTATTTTTAATACTTTATTCTACTTTACAATACTGTATTGGTTTTGCAGTTCCTACAACTCATTGAAATAACAGAAAGTTCATAAATCATGTAATCAACATGAGCTGATATTTGGCTCTCCAGAATATGCTGACTCTTCCCATGTTTGATTTCTTGTAAATCCTCTGATTGGAGAAGGAAATGGCTTCCCACTCAAGTATTCTTGCCTGGAGAACCCTATGGACAGAGGAGCCTGATGGGCTGCAGTCCATGTGGCATGAAGCACTGAGCATGACTGAGCAACTAAGCACAGCACAGAACAAATATAGTTCCAGCCTCTCTTGCAGCTAGACTGACAGTGCGTGACCTTGCTGCAAGTTTGTACCATCTTAGATTTTGAAATGGGAATTAATAAGTTTAAGCCAGAGGACATGGAACATCAATTACAGCAGTAGTGGCAACATGCTCCAGGTTCCAGGGACAGGAACAATGGTGCTCATCAGGTACAACAGCAATAGAACTGGCGTTTGGTCTACTGTTAGCAGTTACTTAGTTTCCCCTCTTCCTGGCCATTTTTCCTGCCTGATTCTCTAGCCTTCCTAAAATACTTTGTGAACCACTTGTTATCCTCTTCATAATTCTGCTTAAGTTACCCAGCCTGTGTCTTCTGCATGAAATAAGAAAACTTAAGTGCTATGAGGTGTGGTTACTTAAGTGTAGTTACTTAATTTTCTAGACACAGTTGAATTGAAAAATTCAGCTAATATTCAGGGAAGGAATTCTGTCCATGTTTAGCATGCAATGGAAAGAGCAAAATTATTATTTGATACTTGAACTCTATTTGTGTGACTATATTGAAAGATCTTTTAAGTAAATCTAAACGATATTCAGTATCTAAATTTAAAATTGGTATAAAAAAACCTACATGTAGGTGTTAGTAAAAACATTTGAGTTGCATGAGTATCAATATGAAAGGATATAGAATATGACATAAGCTTATCTAAGCAACTTTATTTTCTATAGGTTTCTGTCTTATGTGTGCATACATGTGTGCTAAGTGGCTTCAGTCATGTCTGACTCTTTGCCACCCATGGACTGTAGCCTGCCAGAATCCTCTATCCATGGGATTCTCCAGGCAAGAATAGTGTAGTGGGTTGCCATGGCCTTTTCCAGGGGATCTTCCAAACCCAGGGATCAAACCCATGTCTTTTATGTCTCCTGCATTGGCAGACAGGTTATTTTTCACTAGCAACAACTGGGAAGCCTCTTCTGTTTTCTGCTTGCATTTTAAAAATATGCTGTGCATTTTGAATATCACTTCCCCTGCATAAGTAAGTTTTAAAGGCATTCTTAGGAAGTATAAATGTCTGTGAAGAAAGTAGGTGATCCTAAGAGTCAGAAAATGCCATACATCAGAAGAAAATTTAGAAGTAGGCAAGTGTGACTACATAAGAGACATAATCCTGACTGCATTTATTCTCATCTACTGTGCATGTGAATCATTTATCTCCATGAGACAATATATAAAATGTATAAGAGTGTTGGTATTGGAAATATTCAACATGTTATTTATATATGGCATAATAATTTTGAAAAAAACACCAGGAAATTAACTTTTTCAGTTCATGGGTGATCACAACCAGCATGAGCACCATGAAGCCCTATGCTGACACAGGAGAAAATGTTGTATGCATTTTAAAATCTGAATAAGGTCACAGCGGGGGACTAAGACGACTTAGTGAAGTAGCTGAGAAACAGCTAACTCAAGACAGATCATGGATCTTCTGATGATAATCAGCAGTCTTCTGCTATGAATTGCAAAATTGTGCTGTTGCTGACTTCAAATCTCTGGGGAAACCAGACTGACACAAAGCACAGAATCTTGACACTTAATAACTGGGCCAGTTTTACTGAGATGGAGAGAATCTACTCATAAGCTCTTATCAACACATAAGAAATTATTATGGAGAAAGACATTCTACTTGATGCTCATTGCTGTCCTGAGCAGGGGTGATGGGGAGAGAACTCATGGATACTATATACCATTTCTTTAAAAGTATCTTTACGTTATGCAGACCAGTTAAATGCTGTTGAAAGTAAGCTGGACCATGACATAGGCACTTCAAAAATTTCACTGTCCAAAAAGTGATTATAAGTTTATGTAGCTGTATAGTTGATCTCAGCTACATAAACTTATAATCACCTTTTGGAAAGTGAAATTTTGAAGTGCCTATGTCACGGTCCAGCTTGTATAGTTGATCTCTGGAGAAGGCAATGGCACTCCACTCCAGTACTCTTGCCTGGAAAATCCCCTGGATGGAGGAGCATGGTGGGCTATAGTCCATGGCGTCACGAAGAGACAAACACGACCGAGCAACTTCACTATCACTTTTCACTTTCATGCATTGGAGAAGAAAATGGGAACCCACTCCAGTGTTCTTGCCTGGAGAAACCCAGGAATGGGGGAGCCTGGTGGGCTGCTGTCTATGGGGTCACACAGAGTCGGGTACAACTGAAGTGACTTAGCAGCAACAGCATAGTTGATCTCAAACAGTGATAGAGCAAGCTGATAATCATTTCACTTTTTTTTTTATTCTAACCTCTAAAATTCTGTACTTTCAAGTACCAAAAGTAAATCCATTCACTTGGATTCTTGAATACTGTTCAGATTGTTTAAATCTCTCCTTTACCAGCTCATTCTCAAAAGGGTCCAGAAAGCAGCAGCATAAACTCTGCAATGAGAACAAACTCACAAAGTTTAACAATGTTATCAAAGATTATATATTGTTACAATAATCAAAGCTTTCTGGAGCTTTTATAATGGTTTGCTTAGTTAACTGAAACTAGATACAATGGCACATTGATGGATATACAGATAACAGAAATATATTCATTCAAAGTAAAGGGAGAGTNAAAAAAACACCAGGAAATTAACTTTTTCAGTTCATGGGTGATCACAACCAGCATGAGCACCATGAAGCCCTATGCTGACACAGGAGAAAATGTTGTATGCATTTTAAAATCTGAATAAGGTCACAGCGGGGGACTAAGACGACTTAGTGAAGTAGCTGAGAAACAGCTAACTCAAGACAGATCATGGATCTTCTGATGATAATCAGCAGTCTTCTGCTATGAATTGCAAAATTGTGCTGTTGCTGACTTCAAATCTCTGGGGAAACCAGACTGACACAAAGCACAGAATCTTGACACTTAATAACTGGGCCAGTTTTACTGAGATGGAGAGAATCTACTCATAAGCTCTTATCAACACATAAGAAATTATTATGGAGAAAGACATTCTACTTGATGCTCATTGCTGTCCTGAGCAGGGGTGATGGGGAGAGAACTCATGGATACTATATACCATTTCTTTAAAAGTATCTTTACGTTATGCAGACCAGTTAAATGCTGTTGAAAGTAAGCTGGACCATGACATAGGCACTTCAAAAATTTCACTGTCCAAAAAGTGATTATAAGTTTATGTAGCTGTATAGTTGATCTCAGCTACATAAACTTATAATCACCTTTTGGAAAGTGAAATTTTGAAGTGCCTATGTCAAGGTCCAGCTTGTATAGTTGATCTCTGGAGAAGGCAATGGCACTCCACTCCAGTACTCTTGCCTGGAAAATCCCCTGGACGGAGGAGCATGGTGGGCTATAGTCCATGGCGTCACGAAGAGACAAACACGACCGAGCAACTTCACTATCACTTTTCACTTTCATGCATTGGAGAAGAAAATGGGAACCCACTCCAGTGTTCTTGCCTGGAGAAACCCAGGAATGGGGGAGCCTGGTGGGCTGCTGTCTATGGGGTCACACAGAGTCGGGTACAACTGAAGTGACTTAGCAGCAACAGCATAGTTGATCTCAAACAGTGATAGAGCAAGCTGATAATCATTTCACTTTTTTTTTATTCTAACCTCTAAAATTCTGTAATTTCAAGTACCAAAAGTAAATCCATTCACTTGGATTCTTGAATACTGTTCAGATTGTTTAAATCTCTCCTTTACCAGCTCATTCTCAAAAGGGTCCAGAAAGCAGCAGCATAAACTCTGCAATGAGAACAAACTCACAGTTTAACAATGTTATCAAAGATTATATATTGTTACAATAATCAAAGCTTTCTGGAGCTTTTGTAATGGTTTGCTTAGTTAACTGAAACTAGATACAATGGCACATTGATGGATATACAGATAACAGAAATATATTCATTCAAAGTAAAGGGAGAGTAGAAGGACTCAAGGTGGTTAAATAGGATTCTACTTCTTACATGATTATGAAGAATTTATTTACAAATGGAACTATTTTCACAGAGTACCTGCTGAACACTAGTGAAGGACTTCAGACATCAAAAAGGACAAAAAAGAAAAAAAAAAATCCCCACTTAACTCTGTAGGATGACAAAAAAAAAAAAGGAACTGGGAAGTGACCAGAACCGCAGGAGAGAAGCTGAAAGAGAGGAGAGATTCCTATACTCAGAGAATCCTCCTCATCGTGGGTAGACCAGCTAGGACAGGAAGGACTTTCAGGGGATTAGAGAGGAACCCAGAAACTGGTCTGTGGAAGGCAGGACAGATTAGGATCTATGCATATACTTTGTGCTTCAACCATGTGCATCCCAGCCTCAGTTGCATGTCTTCTGGTGCAGAGGGTAACTGGAGGTTCAAAGTGGAATTTGGAGAGTGGACATAGGGAGGAAACAGCTGTTGGCTGTGAAGAGACAGCCTGGAGGGAAGAAAGTGGGGATATCTACAATCAGGAAAGTTTGCAAAGAGGTCTGGACACCATAAAACAAGGCACCATTGTTGAGTGGTGCACAAAGAGTGGGGTGCCACTGCAACCATATTCTAACCCACCAGCTGTCTCCATGAGCACTGGGAAAGGCACCCTTATGAGTAACTCACCTTTCCTTCAAACCAAGGCCTCCTCTGGCTGTGCAGGCCACAGTGAAACCACATGCTACCCTACCAGGACCTCCTGGGGAGTCAGCCCCAGGTGTGTCAACCTGAGTCATGTGTCAACTAAGGCTGGCAAGGGCTGGGTGCTAAAGTGAACTAAAGAGAGTGGACTGGAGAAGAGGAGCGCTGTTGGCCATGTGGAGATGGCATGCAGGGATGGGAGTGAAGAGCACTGTGATCAGGAATGCTCCTGAAGGAAGTATGACCTGACTCCTAAATAAGGTACCATCATTGAGTGGCACACAGGGAGGAGGCTACCATCACAGATTCCCTACATGCCAACCCTGTCTCCACAGGCACAGAGAGCAACTCACATTAGAGCGAATGTGCATCAGTCTCATAAACTCATGCCAACCTCTGCAGCCCTGGGCATGAGAGAGAGATACAGTGGACCTACTGTGCTTGCCCTAGCCATGGCCACTTTGTGCTTCCCCTGCTAGAGTGTGCATGCAGCCTCTTATCTGTCCCTGCATTTTGCCCCTCCCACCTAAGCAAGTAAGTATGTCCCAGGCAGTCCTATTTTTGTTGTTTGTCTTATGCTCTGTTTGGCTGCTTTTTGGTTTGTTTGTTTATTTATTTATTTATTTGTGCTTAATTTGGTTATTTGTCTTGGGATTTGTCCATTCATTTTCTTTCTTTCTTTCTTTCTTTTTTTTTTTAAGTTTGCCATTCTATACAGGTTGCAGTATCATTCTTCCTTGAGCAGGTGAGAAACCTGAGCCCCAGGGTGGCGAGCACAGAGTCTGGTCCTCATGGAATGTTGATCCGTGCAAACCCTCCTGGATGCCCTTATTGCAGTGCCAAGGCCTGGTTTCCCCCTCTGCCTACAAGCTCCAACAGTGGATGCCTCAGGTCACACAACCAGCAAGACAGAAACACAGTATCACCCGTCAACAGACAGGCTTCTAAACTTGCACTGATCTTAGACACCCCAGTAGAAACCTCCTAAGATGAACCTTTCAGTCAGAGTGACAAAACTCAAATCTATCCATGGTGCACAGGAAACATTCCTTCCCAGTAGGAAGCCTACATAAACCCCTGGACCAACCTCAACCATCAGGGGGCAGACACCAGAAGGAAGGACTACTACCAAAAACACCATGAGTTAAACAAAATTAAATGAAAGATGAATATGTTTCAGATGAAGGAGTAAATTAAAAATTCATTAGACAAAAAAAGAGGAAATAAGCAATCTACCTGAAACAAAATTCACAATAATGATAGTAAAAATGACCCAAGATCTCCAAAATAGCATGGAAGCACAGATTGAGAAGAAACAAAGATTAACAAGGACTAAGAAGAACTAAAGAACAACAACAACAACAAAACTTGATGAAAAATACAATAACAAATGAAAAGTATACTAGAAAGAATCAATAGCAGAATAACTGAGGCAGAAGAATGGATAAATGAGTTGGAATATAGAGAAAAATAAAGAAAAATGAATGAAAAGAAATGAAGATAGTCAAAGAGACTTCTGGGACAACATTAAGCACACTGATGTTTGAATTAAAGTGGTCCTAGAAGAAGAAGAGAAAGAGAGAGGATCCAAGAAAGTATTTGAAGACAATATAGTCCAAAACTTCCCTAACATGGGAAATAAAATAGTCAGTCAATTCAAAAAAGTGCAGAGCGTCCCATAAATTCAAGGAGAAATATGCTGAGACCTATATTATTCAAAATAACAAAAAACTAAATACAAAGACAAAATGTTAAAAGCAGCAAGAGAAAAGCAATAAATAGCATACAAGAGAATTGTCATATTATCAGCTGATTTTTCAGCAGAAACTCTACTGGCCATAAGGGAGTGGGTAGATACATTTAAAGTGATGAAAGGGAAAAACCTACAGACAAGAATACTCAACTGAATAAGGATACCATTCATGTTCATTAGGCAAATGAAAAGCTTTGCAGACAAGCAAAAAGTAAGAGTATTCAGCACCACCAAATCAATTTAGCCCTACCAGAGCGCTGCTGAGCAGAAACTCACAAACTGCAGAACAATTATGCCAAAGAAATTCTAGCACTTTTAAGAAAGTTATAGGATTTACAACAGTTTTCCAAAACTGGGGATCCGCAAAAGAACTGAGAACCCCCAAGGAATTTAAATTTGGAGGACAGTGGGATTTGATCGCATAACTTCCACACGACTGAGGACACAGACTCCTAGAGGACAAAAACAAAACTTTGTGCACATCAGAATCCAGGAGAAAGGAACAGTGTCCCAACAAGAGACTAAGACAGACTCACCTGTGAGTGTCCAGGAGTTTCTGGCAGAGGCATAGGTCAGCACTGGCCTGCTTCAGGGTCAGGAGAAATGAATACAACAGTGAGTGCACATGTCCTTTTGAAGAAGGTCACCATTACCTTCACTAACCCTACTATAATTTGGCCTGAAGCCAAACAACAGGTAGGGAATACAGCCCCAACCATCAACAGAAAATTTCAATAAACATTTACAGAGCATGGCCCCATCCATTAGAACAAGACCCAGTTTTCCCCACCGCCAGTCTCTCCCACCAGAAAGCTTTGATAAGCTTAACTTTACCCACCAGAGGGCAGCCAGAATGAAAACCACATTCACACAAATCTAACCAAACTGATGACATGGAACATATTTGTCTAACTCAATGAAAATATGAGCCATGCCATGTAGAGCCACCCAAGACAGATGGGTCATGGTGGAGAGTTCTGACAGAACATGATCCACTGGAGAAAGGAATGACAAACCACTTCAATGTTCTTGCCTTAAGAAACCTATGAACATTATGAAAAGTGAAAATATATGACACTGAAAAATGAACTCCCCAGGTCAGTAGATGCTCAATATGCTACTGGAGAAGAGTAGAGAAATAGCTCCAGAAATACTGAAGAGATGAAGCCAAAGCAAAAACAATACCCAGTTATGGAGGTGACTGGGTAATAGAAGTAAAGTCCAATATGGAAAGAACTACATTACATAGGAACCCGGCTTGTTNTGTATAGAAATAGCTCCAGAAACACTGAAGAGATGAAGCCAAAGCAAAAACAATACCCAGTTATGGAGGTGACTGGGTAATAGAAGTAAAGTCCAATATGGAAAGAACTACATTACATAGGAACCCGGCTTGTTGGGTCTATGAATCAAGGTAACTTGGAAATGGTCAAAAATAAGATGGCAGAATGAATGTCAACATTTTAGAAATCAGTGAACTAAAACAGACTGGAATGGAAGAATTTAATTCAGATGACCATTACATCTACTATTGTGGGCAAGAATCCCTTAGAAGAAATGGAGTAGCCCTCATATTGAACAAAAGAGTTTGGAATGCCGTATTTGGATGCAATCTCAAAAAAGACAGAATGTTCTCTGTTCCTTTACAAAGCAAATTATTCAATATCACAGTAATTCAAGTCTATGCCCCAACTACTAATGCTGAAGAAGCTGAAACTTAATGGTTCTATAAAGGCCTACAAGAACATCTAGAATTAAACCCCCCCAAAAATGTCTTCATCATAGAAGACTGGAATGCAAAATAAGGAATTCAAGAGATACCTAGAGTAGCACATATGTTTGGCCTTGTAGTACAAAATGAAGTAGGGCAATGGCTAACAGTTTTGTCAAGAGAATGAAAGCACTTTCTTCCAAAAACAAAGGAGATAAGTCTAAACATGGACATCACCAGATGGTCAGTACCAAAATCAGATTGATTATATTCTTTGCAGCTGAAGATGGAGAAGCTATACATCATCAGCAAAACAAGACCAGGAGCTGACTGTGCCTCAGATCACGAACTACTTATTGTAATGTTCAGTGGAAAACCACTAGACCCTTCAGATATTACATAAATGGAATCCCTTATAATTGTACAGTGGAAGTGACAACTAGATTCAAGAGATTAGATCTGATACAGTGCCTGAAGAACTATAGATGGAGTTTGTTGACATTGTACAGGAGGTGATGATCAAACCATCCCCAAGGAAAATAAATTCAAAAAAGCAAAATGGTTGTCTAAGGCTGAGACAAAGAGCTGGGAAGAGAAGCTAACGGCAAAGGAGAAAGAGAAAGATATACCCATGTGCTTATTTAAATTATATGCAGAGTACATCATAAGAATCGCTGGGCTGGAAGAAGCACAAGCTGGAATCAAGATTTCCAGGAAAAATATCAATAACCTCAGATATGCAGATGGTGCCACCCTTATGGCAGATTCTGAAGAAGAACTAAAGAGCCTCCTGATGGAAGTGAAAGAGGAGAGTAAAAATGTTGGCTTAATAGTCAACATTCAGAAAACTAAGAAACTAAGAAAATGGTATCTGGTCCCACCACTTCATGGGAAATAGATGGGGAAACAGTGACACATTTTTTGGGGGGTGGGGGCACCCAAACTTACTGTAGATAGTGAATGCAGCCATGATATTAAAAGACTTGCTCCTTGGAAGAAAAGTTATGATGAAACTAGGCAGACTATTTAAAAACAGAGACATTGCTTTACCAAAAAATGTCATCTAGTCAAAGCAATGTTATATCCAGTAGTCGCGTAAGGATTGTGAGAGTTGGACTATAAATAAAGCTGAGTGCTGAAGAACTTATGTTTTTGTATTGGAGAAGATTTTTGAGAGTCCTTTGGACAGCAAAGAGATCCAACTAGTCCATCCGCAAGGAAATCAGTCCTGAATATTCATTGGAAGGACGGATGCTGAAACTGAAACTACAATAATTTGGCCACTTGATGCAAAGAACTGACTTATTGGAAAAGGCCTTGATGCTGGGAAAGGGTGAAGGCGAGAGGAAAAGGTGATGACAGAGGATGAGATGGTTGAATGGCATCACCAATTCAATGGACATGAGTTTTAGTAAACTCCAGGAACTGGTGATGGACAGGGAGGTCTGCCATGCTGCAATCCATAGAGTTGCTAAAAGTCAGACAAGACTGAGCAACTGGACTGAACTGACCTACCTGAATGCAGAGTTCCAAAGAGGAGCAAAGAGAGATAAGACAGCCTTCCTAAGTGAAAAATGCAAAGAAATTGAGGAAAACAATATAATGGTAAAGACTAGAGTTTTCATCAAGAAAATTAGAGGTAGCAAGGGAATATTTCATGCAAACATGGACACAATAAAGGACAGAAATGGTATGAATCTAATTGAAGCAGAAGATATGAAGAACAGGTGACAAGAATACACAGAATTATACCATAACGATCTTAATTATCCATATATCCACGATGGTGTGATCACTCACCTAGAGCCAGACATCCTGGAGTATGAAGTTAAGTGGACCTTAGGAAGCATCACTATGAACAAGCTAATGAATTGGCGGAATTCAGTTGAGCTCTTTCAAATCCCAAAAGATTATGCTGTGAAAATGTTACCTTCAATATGCCAGCAAATTTGGAAAACTCAGCAGTGGCCACAGGGCTGGAAAAGGTTAGTTTTCATTCCAATCCCAAAGAAAGGAAATGCCAAAGAATGTTCAAAGTATTGCACAATTGTATTCACCTCTCACACTAGCAAAGTGATGCTCAAAATTCTGCAAGTGAAGCTTCAACACAGTATGTGAACCAAGAACTTGCAGATATTCAAGCTGGATTTAGAAAAGGCAGAGGAAACATATATCAAATTGCCAACATCCTTTGGATCATAAAAAAAGCAAGCGTTCCAAAAATATCTTTTTCTTCCTATTGACCACTCCAAACCCTTTGAATAAGTGAATTGCAACAAATTTTGAAAAATTATTAAAAGAGATGGGAATATCAGACCACCCTACCTGACTCCTGCGAAATCCATATGCAGGTCAAGAAGTAACAAGTAGAACCATGGAATAATGGACTGCTTAAAACATGGAAAAAGAGTACTTCAATGCTGTATATTCTCACTCTGTTTATTTTACTTATATGCAGAGTACATCATGTGAAGTCCTGGGTTGCATGAAACACAAAATGGAACCAAGATTGCCAGGAGAATATCAATAACCTCAGATATCCAGATGACAACGCCTTTCTGGCAGAAAGTGAAGAAGAATTAAAGAGTCTTTTGATGAAAGTGAAAGAGGAGAATAAAAAAGCTGGCTTTAAATTCAACATTCAGAAAACTAAGCTCATGGCATCACGGCAAATTTATGGGGAAGCAATGTTAACAGTGACATATTTTATTTTCTTGGGCTCCAAAATCACTACAGATGATAACTGCAGCCATGAAATTAAAAGACACCTGCTCCTTGGAAGAAAAGCTATGACCAATGTAGACAGCATATAAAATGTAAATAAGAAGATACATTGTTTNAAATTGCCAACATCCTTTGGATCATAAAAAAAGCAAGCGTTCCAAAAATATCTTTTTCTTCCTATTGACCACTCCAAACCCTTTGAATAAGTGAATTGCAACAAATTTTGAAAAATTATTAAAAGAGATGGGAATATCAGACCACCCTACCTGACTCCTGCGAAATCCATATGCAGGTCAAGAAGTAACAAGTAGAACCATGGAATAATGGACTGCTTAAAACATGGAAAAAGAGTACTTCAATGCTGTATATTCTCACTCTGTTTATTTTACCTATATGCAGAGTACATCATGTGAAGTCCTGGGTTGCATGAAACACAAAATGGAACCAAGATTGCCAGGAGAATATCAATAACCTCAGATATCCAGATGACAACGCCTTTCTGGCAGAAAGTGAAGAAGAATTAAAGAGTCTTTTGATGAAAGTGAAAGAGGAGAATAAAAAAGCTGGCTTTAAACTCAACATTCAGAAAACTAAGCTCATGGCATCACGGCAAATTTATGGGGAAGCAATGTTAACAGTGACATATTTTATTTTCTTGGGCTCCAAAATCACTACAGATGATAACTGCAGCCATGAAATTAAAAGACACCTGCTCCTTGGAAGAAAAGCTATGACCAATGTAGACAGCATATAAAATGTAAATAAGAAGATACATTGTTTTGCTGATGATGGTCCATCTAGTCAAAGCTATCTCTCATATTCCAGCAGTCATGTATGGATGTGAGATTTAGACCATAAAGAAAGCTGAATATTAGAGAATTAAGTTTTTTTTTGGTGTTGCTTTTTTTTTACTGTGGTGTTGGAGAAGATGCTTAAGAGTCCCTTGGACTGCAAGGATATCAGACCAGTCAATCCTAAAGAAGTCAATCTGGACTTTTCATTGGAAGGCCTTTTGCTGCAACTCAAGCTCCAATACTTTGGTCTCATCAAAAAAGATCCTGATGCTGGGAAAGATTGAAGGCAGGAGGAGAAGCAAGGGACAGAGCATGAGATGGTTGGATGGTGCATCACCAACTCGATGGACATGAGACTGAGCAAGGTTTGGTGTGGATAATGTGCCGGGGTCCAGCCCTGGTGGATCCAGGGTGATTTGAAGGTTGGGATGGAGTTGGCGTCCTTGGGAAAAATACATATTTAGTTACAGATATATAGAGAGATTAGAAACGGATAGTGTATTAGGAAAATTAGTGGAGAAAAAGAGACTGAATAATTTGGTTCACATGGAATAGCATCCATGCTTCAGATGAGAATTCAGCCAGAAAAATGGGGAACAAGAAAAAGCGACATGGGGAGTCAGTCTTTCTAGGAACTAATCCCATTTCTTTATTTTTCAGGTTTTCTTACATACCTTTTGTTACACATAGGGATGAATACAGAGTCATGCGGGGTCAGCAGTCCTGACCTTTATCAAAATCAGGTGCTTTACATAAAAAAGGTCTTAGGGGTTTTACATCATCTTCAAGCCATTTCTGCCTGCTGACATTTACAACCCTTTCTTTCTGATAACCAAAAATCTTATTTTTTCCAAGGTTGTTTTTTCTTAAACCAGGCACCACCCTCCAAATAAAATTGCATTCCTATAGGGTGAGGGTGTAATGAGTTACAATCAAGAAAGGAATTTATTTAACCCAAGGTTAACATGATTAATCTTAAAGGTTAATACTTATTTCTCCTATATGCTTAAAGGTTAATGTTTATTTCTCCTATATGCTAGTTATATTCATTATAAGGGTAGAGAATATGGAGATTTTTCAGCAAACATCAGCCTAACAAATGAAAATCCTTTCACCAATATTCCTCTTAAGATCTACTTAGTCTTAAGATAGTGATAAAGTTACATTTTCACATAGCAAGGACACAGTGATTTATAACAAATTATAGTGATCAATGACAAAAGAGAAAATTCATTAACTCGAAAAGTCTAGTATTGCTAACATCAAAAACTACTATATTTCCTTTTCTATATTTCAAATACATTGATTAATATAATCCCAGGTGCTTAAGGACGTGGAGGCCTGGCAGCAATCACTGACTCAATAATAAGAAAAGTCNTATTGCTAACATCAAAAACTACTATATTTCCTTTTCTATATTTCAAATACATTGATTAATATAATCCCAGGTGCTTAAGGACGTGGAGGCCTGGCAGCAATCACTGACTCAATAATGAGAAAAGTCCTATGCTAATTAAGACTTTCAAAATCCTCCAAACTCTCTGTGCTGTTTATGGTTGAGAGGTTGTCACACAAGCTAGTCTGTCAGCAGAGAGGTTTGACCTGAGACATCCTTGTCCCACCCAGGGCAGGGAATTAGCAGCAATTATTGACGCAATAAATGAAAAACCCTTTACCAATATAATTCCCAACCAACCCACTATACTAACAATTTCTAACTTCCCAAAAGAATTTGCCCTTAGTAAGTCAAAAACATCTTGTGCCTCTCAGTGTTGGAGGGCTGCCGTGGCTGGATGAACCTATACAGGCGGCTAGATAACCTTCAGAGGAGTCCTGTAAGCTGAAACACTCTAGTCACGCCCAGGAATTTTTATTGCCTTGGAGCTACATTTACTCCTTCTCCGAGAGAAATGGTTATGGGGGAGAGCTCCCTATAAAGTACATTGGTTTGGGGGTAGATGCTTGGGAACAGGGGGTTCCCTGAGGCTTGATCACGTTTTTGCATATGCCAAGCTTCCTTCCTCATGACCTTTGCCATGGGCGGAGTTCCTCATGCTTGCTCCTGACAGTGATGGACAGTACTGGCCTCTGCAGTACATGGGATTGCAAAAAGCTAGACATGACTGAGCAACTGAAGTGAACTGAACTAAAACCAGTTTTACAATAAATGCTAAAATATCTTCTATCAGCAGAAAACACGAGAAGAAAAAGTCCTACCAAAACAAACACAGAACAATCAATAAAGTGGTGATAAAAATATTGCAAATGTTTAAATTACTTTAGATGTGAATGGATTAAAAAACTCAAACCAAAAGATAAAACCTGGCTGAATGAATTATATAATAAGACTTTATAAATATGTTGATATATATATATATATATATATGTTTATAAATATGTTGTCTACAAGAGGGCTACTTCAGACCTAGGTACACTAGAGATGAGAAGATGGAAAAAGAGATTCCAAGAAAATGTAAATAAAAAGTAAGCAAGAATAGCAATATCCATCTCAGACAAAATACACTTTAAAATAGTTTTTTACAAGGAACAAAGAAGGACACTACATAATGCTTGAAGAATTTATCCAAGAAAAGGATATAACAATTATAAATGTTTATGCCTACAAAATTTGTTGTTATTCTGTCATATAGTCATGTCCAGCTCTCTGAGTCATGTTCAGCATGCCAGGCTCCTCTGTCCTCCAGTATCTCCCAGAGTTTGCTCAAACTTGTGTCCATTGAGTCATTGGTGACTCTAACCATCTCATCCTCTGCTGTCCCTTTCTCCTTTTGCTTTCATTCTTTCCTAACACAAGGATCTTTTCCAATGAGTCAGCTCTTCCCATTTGGTGGCCAAAGTATTGGAGCTTCAGTTTCAGCAACATTCCTTCTAATCAATATTCAGGGTTGATATCCTTTATAATTGACTGGTTTAATCTCCCTGAAGTCCAAGGAACTCTGAAGAGTTTCCTCCAGCATCAGAATTCAAAAACATCAGTTCTTGGTGCTCAGCCTCGTTTTGGTCCAACTCACTTTTCCATACATGACTACTGAAAAAAATCATAGATTTGACTATATGTTCCTTTGTTGGCAAAGTAATGTCCCTGCTTTATAATACACTGTGTACTTTTCTCATCATTTCCTTTTAAGGAATAAGCGTCTTTTNCCATACATGACTACTGAAAAAAATCATAGATTTGACTATATGTTCCTTTGTTGGCAAAGTAATGTCCCTGCTTTATAATACACTGTGTACTTTTCTCATCATTTCCTTCTAAGGAATAAGCGTCTTTTAATTGTCTGGCTGTAGTCACCATACACAGTGATTTTGGAGCCCAAGAAAGTAATATCTTTCACTGTTTCCACTTTTCCCCCTTCTATTTGCCATGAAGTGATGGGACAGTATGCCAAGATCCTAGTGTTTTTAACGTTTAAAACGTTAAAGCCAGCCTTTTTACTCCCCTCTTCCATCTTCATCAAAAGGCTCTTGTTTCCCATTAGAGTAGTATCATCTGCATATCTGACATTGCTGATATTTCTTGAAGCAATTTTGATTCCAGTTTAAGATTCTTGCAGCCCAGCACTCCACACAAAGTGCTCTGCATATAAGTTAAATAAGCAGGCTGACAATGTACAGCCTTGGCTTACTGTTTTCCCAATTTTGAACCAGTCATTTGTTCCATGCAAGGTTCTAACTGTTGCTTCTTGATCCACATAGGTTTCTCAGGAGACTGGCAAGGTGGTCTGATATTCCCTTTTCTTTAAAAATTTTCCAGTTTGTTGTGATCCATGCAGCCAAAGGTTTAAGCTATTTTAATGAAGCAGAAGTAGACTGGTTTTTTTTTTTTTTTTCTGAAATCCCTTTGCTTTTTTGATGATCCACTGAATGCTGACAATTTGACCTCTGGTTCCTCTGGCTTTTTGAAACCCTGATTGTACATCAGGAATTTCTTGGTTTATGTATTTGTGAAGCTTATCTTGAAAGATTTTGAGATTAACCTTGTTAGCAAGTGAACTGAGTCCAACTGTACAGGAGTGTGAACATAAATGGAATTGATGGAATATATTACTCAGTCATTAAAAATAATATATCTGAATCAGTTCTAATGAGGTGGATGACACTGGAGCTTATTATACAGAGTGAAGTAAGCCAGAAAGAAAAACACCAATACAGTATACTAATGCATACATATGGAATGTAGAAATATGGTAATAATAACCCTGTATGAGAGACAGCAAAAGAGACACAGATATATAGAACCGTCTTTTGGACTCTGTGGGAAGAGGGTGAGGGTGGGGTGGTTTGGGAGAATGGCACTGAAACATGTATATTATCATACATGAAATGAATCACCAGTCCAGGTTTGATGCATGAGACAGGGTGCTCAGGGCCAGTGCACTGGGATGACCCAGAGGGATAGGATGGAGAGGGAAGGGGGAGGGGATTCAGGATGGGGAACACATGTATATCCATGGTGGATTCATGTCAATGTATGGCAAAACCAATACAATGTTTAAAGTAATTATCTTCCTAATTAAAATAAATAAGTTTATATTAAAAAAAATAAATGGAGTGAAGTAAACCAGAAAGAAAAACACCAATACAGTATACTAACGAATATATATGGAATTTAGAAAGATGGTAACGATAACNTACATTTGAATCAGTTCTAATGAGATGGATGAAACTGGAACCTATTATACAGAGTGAAGTAAGCCAGAAAGAAAAACACCAATACAGTATACTAACGAATATATATGGAATTTAGAAAGATGGTAACGATAACCCTGTATGCAAAACAGCAAAAGAGACACAGATATATAGAACAGCCTTTTGGACTCTGAGGGAGAGGGAGAGGTAGGATGATTTGGGAGAATGGTATTGAAACATGTATAATATCATGTATGAAATGAATCACCAGTCCAGGTTCGATGCATGATACTGGATGCTTGGGGCTGGTGTACTGGGATGACCCAGAGGGATGGCATGGGGAGGGAGGAGGAAAGGGGGTTCAGAATGAGGAACACATTATACCCGTGGTGGATTCATGTTGATGTATGGCAAAACCAATACAATACTGTCAAGTAATTAACCTCCAATTAAAATAAATAAATTTATATTTAAAAATAAAATAAATAAATAAATGGAATTTCCCTTCTTTGGGATAGCAATAAAAACGGGCCTTTTCCAGTCCTGTGGCCACTGCTGGGTTTTAAAGACTTGAACACATGCTAAGTGTAGCATTTTAATAACAACATCTTTTAGAATTTGAAATAGTTCAGCTGGAATTCCATCATCTCCAATTTCTTTGTTTGTAATAATGCTATCTAAGGCCTACTTTCCTACACTCCAGGAAATCTGGACCTAGGTAAGTGACAACATCATCATGATTATCTGAGTCATTAAGACCTTCCTTGTATAGTTATTCTATGTATTCTTTCCACTTCTTCTTAATTTCTTCTGTGTCTGTTAGTTCTTTACCATTAAAAAAAATTTTTTTTTATCATGCTCATCCTCACATGAAATGTTCTCTTGATATATCCAGTTTTCTTAAAGAGATTTCTAATGTTTTCCATTCTATTGTTTTCCTCTATTTATTTGCACTGATCAATTAAGAAGTCCTTTTTCTTATTGCTATTCCCTGGAACTCTGCACTTAGTTGAGTATATAGTTTCTTTTCTCCCTTGCTTCTCTTCTTTCCTCAGCTATTTGTGAAACTATGACAAAAGAGGCAACACTATACACTGGAGAAGAGAGAGTCTCTTCAATAAGTTATGCTGGGAAAATCAAACAACAACATATAAAACAATAAAATTAGAACACTCTCAAACATCTTACACAAAAATACACACAAGATGGATTAAAGACCTAAATGTAATGTTGGATATTATAAATTGTTAGAGGAAAACATAGGTTGCATACTCCTTGATATAAATTTCAGCAAGCTCTTTTCTGACCCACCTCCTAGAGTAATGAAAAGATAAACATTTTAAAAATGGGGACCCAGGTAAACTTAAAAGATTTCCAAAGAAAGGAAAGCATAAACAAAATGAAAAGACAGCCTTCAGAATGGGATAAAATATTTGGAAATGAAAAACTGACAGGAGATTATTTTCCAAAACAATCAAACAGCTAATGCAGCTCAATGATCCGGGGAGATGGTGTGGAGAGGGAGGTGGGAGGGGGCTTCGGCATTGGGAGATCGTGTACACCTGTGGCTGATTCATGTCAATGTATGTCAAAACCAATACAGTACTGTAAAATAGAATAAAGTATTAAATAAATTTTTAAAAAATGAAAATAGAATACAGAAAGCAAAAAAAAGAAAAAAACACTATATCGGAGTTTCAAAGAGTTAGACATGACTGAGCAACTGGACAACAATAATAATAGTCACAAAACTGACAGAAGAGCTAAGTAGAAATTTCTTCAAAGAAGACATACAAAAAGCATCTTAAAAGATGATCTACATCCTTAATTATTAGAGAAATACAAATTACAACTACAATAAAGTAGTTGAATCATGTCACAATGTGAATCATGTCACAATGGTCAGAATGGCCATCATCAAAAATCATCAAACAATAGATGCTGGGGAGGGTGTGGAGAAAAGAGTACACTTATATGCTGTTGGTAGAAATATAAACTGGCATAGCCACTATGAAGAACAGTCAAGATGTTTTTAATAAACTAAAAATCGAGCTGCCACATGGCATAGAACTCTCACCGCTAGATACATATCCAGAGAAAGCATAATTTGAAAGGACACATGCACCCCAATGTTTGTTGCAGCACTCTTTGCAGTAGCTAAGACCTGGATGCAGCCTAAATGCACACTGACAGAAGAATGGATATAGATGACATGGTATGTGTATTCAATGGAATGTAACTCAGACATAATGAAGAACAACATCATGCCATTTGCAGAGATGTTGATGAACCTCGAGGCTGTCATACAGAGTGAAGCAAGTCAGATAGAGAAAAACAGGTACTGTAAAATATCACTTATACATGGATTCTACAAAAATGGTAGAGATGAAGTTATGTACAAGGCAGAAATAGACTGTTACAGAGAGCATGTTTATTGTTACCAAGTGAGGTAGGGAGAGTGGAGTGAGATGAATTGGGAGATTGGAACTGAAATATATAAACTAATATATATAAGATATACAACTAATGGTGACCTGCAGTATACCACAAGGAACTCTGCTCAGTGCTCTGTGGTGACCTAAATGATAAGGAAACCATAAAAAGAATAGATATATGCATGCTTATGTCTGATTCACTTTGTTGTACAGCAAAAGACTAACATAACATTGTAAAGCAATTGCACTCCAATAAAAATTAATTGAAAATAGAAAAATGTGTGTTAGTCGGTCAGTCTTATCTGACTCTCTGTGATCCCATGAACTGCAGCCCCCCCAGGCTCCTCTGTTCACAGAATTCTCCAGGCAAGAATACTGGAGTAGGTGGCAATTTCCTTCTTCAGGAGATCTTCCTGACCCAGGATCAAACCCAGGTTGCTCCCATTGCCCGCAGATTCTTTACTGACTGAGCTACAAGCTAGGCCCAATTTAGGTAGTCTAGTAATATCTATCTATGTTATGCTATGCCATGCTGTCACTCATTCATGTCCGACTCTGAAAACATTGAAAAAAATAAAGGGAGAAATCCACAGCTTTGGGAAATATATAGGTGGAGCATATTTTTCATGAATTGAAGAAAAGTTTCAGTCACTCTAGCCACTTTAGTAAGTGCTAACTCGCTCCAGTCGTATCTGACTCTTCAACCATATGGATTGTAACCTGCCAGGCTCCTCTGTCCACGGGATTTTCCAGGCAAGAATACTGGAGTGGGTTGCCATGCCCTTCTCCAAGGGATCTTCCCGACTCAGGGATGGAACCCATGTCTTTTAAGTCTCCTGCATTGGTGGGCAGGTTCTTTACTACTAGCACCACCTTGAAAATTCAACCAGGCTTAAAAAACTGGTCATAAATGCTTTCAAGGTTCAAACATATTGAAGCATATCATCAAGCATATTACCTGTAGATAGCTCCTTTTGAATCGCTATATGGATATTTGACATTTTGTGTATCAACTCAACAGGTGATGAACATTGAGATTATTTCTTGATTTTGCCTATTGTGCACAGTAACATTAGGAACATTCACATATGTGTCTTTGTCTGGAAGTGTTTTCCTTTCTCCTGGGTAGATTCCCAGGAATTAAAATGCTAGCACATACAGTAATTTAACATTCCACTTTTTAAAAAGGTGTCAAAATGTTTTTCAAAGTCACTATTTTGTCCTTGTTCAGTCACTCAGTCGTTTCCAACTCTTTGCAACCCCATGGACTGCCATATGCCAAGCTTCCCTGTCCTTCACCATCTCCCATAGCTTGTTCAAGTTCATGTCCATTGAGTCCAGGATGCAATCCAACCATCTCATCCTCTATCATTCCCTTCTCCTCCTGGCCTCAATTGTTGCCAGCATCAGGGTCTTCTCCAGTGAGTCCACTCTTCTCATCAGGTGGCCAAAAGATTGGAGCTTCAGCTTCAGCATCCATCCTTCCAATGAGTATTCAGGGTTGATTTCCTTTAAGACTGATTAGTTTGATCTCCGTGCTGTCCAAGGTACTCTCAAGAGTCTTCTTCTTCCCTGATAGCTATAAAAGGTGTACCTTCTTCCCACAGCCTGATCACCTTCAGGGCTACCAACTTTCCATTCACCTTGCTTTTCCCTTTGTATACTGTACCATAAGATCCTTCCCCTAGCTCTTACAGTTTTCCATGTGAGTCAGCTTTTTCAAATTTGGTACTTGTTGGTGAACTGGGGCAGGCTGGAATGCCCCGAACTTTAGGAGACTCTTTGTTCACAGAGGAGCTCTTATTAAAGTTAATGCAAGCATTGTTCTCAGAATGCACCCTCTTTACTTGATTAGTGGGTTTCTCAAAGGGGTCAAAAGCGCTGTGTCCTCTGAACTCTGACTTTCTTAACCTCAGGAATTTTGTCCAGGGGTTTGATCATTAAGTCCATTTCTGGGCAGTTCTGTGTGGCCCTCTTTGTGAAATAGATCTTACTAAAGGTGGTGTCTTCTTTCTTCAAGACAATGCAGCTGAAACTATCCAACAAAGTTCTTGGCAACTTCTTCATCTTGCCAATCTTCTCGGCCAGCTGTGGCCGAGAAGGTCACACATTGAGGTCGCACATCTGGGCGACACAGGGCTCGGGCAACTTCCCCAAACTGGTCCAGAGCAGAGCATAGACAACTGCGAGGGCACGAGGGCGGGGAAGGCGGTGCCTCCTCCGTTTCCTGCACCTCCCCAACCTACTTCTCCTCTGGCCAGTAAATGGGATTCTTTTCAGGAAGCAAAGAATCCCAAAGAGATGAAAAATACATATATTTTGTTTTATTCCTTCTCCATCCCCCCTCCTTTTTTCTTGTTTTGCTTCATTTTCGTTACAGTTTTCTATAAGGTACATTTGTGGTAAGAATTCCTGTTGAAGTCAGAAAAAAAAAAAAGACTAGTTGACATTTCCCCTGAAATACTGGTGCTCTGACTGGATGCAGTAATTGATGAGATTTTGAGTTCTGCTTTTTGGTTGAAAGCGAGAATATATTTTAGTTTCATGAAAGATGGTGTAATACATTAAGGTGGAATTTTTCATTCTACTTTGCTTTTGAAGTATACAGTTTTTTTCATTCTGTTTTTGCATTACTGGACTGTGAAAAGTAGTTAACAGCTGTTAAAAAGCTTGTCAGGCAAATAGGCACATAACAATGGGTATGTATCATGTTCCCGATGACAAACATCCCCTTCCCTTTTTATAGCTGGGCAATTCCTTCCCTGTGAGTAGTAGTTGAAGGAATTAGTTTAATTCCTTACATAGTGAGTATTATTTGAAGTATAAGTATTAGTTGAATGGAAGCTGAAACTGCCAGATACTTTTCTCAGGACATGGGATAAAATATCATTTCTGCCAATCCAATTCAGCAACTCCAGACTTGGAATTGAGAGACAAGGACAAGGAACCCATTATGTCAGTGTACAGCATCAGTCACAGGGGCAAGTGCTTGTGGTTAGAGGCAGCAAAGAACGGTGTCCAGCTTTCAGCATCAACAATGAAAGCACTGCACCCCATGGTGCCTATGCTCTGTGGAAAATTCAACAGTTTCCTGGTTGAACTAGTGTTGCTGATTTTGATGCCTCTGTTCCTCCTAAATTTTCCGCCCAAATTTTTCAGTTCCAGTTATCTTGGCTTCCTGGAGTTTCTGTCAGTTATGTAACACCCTTTTGATAAATTCATTGTTTTCTGTTTAAATATGCCCCTTATTGTTGCTGCAGCAACTAAGTTGTCTGTCGCAGCAACGAAGAACAATGACTGATTCTGGGTTCTTCAAAGTAGCCAGCAGTCTATGAAAAGACAGTGAATGGACCTTCAGTTCAGTTCAATCTCTCAATCATATCCAACAATTACCAACCCTATGGAGCATGGTAGGATTCCCTGTCCATCACCAACTCGAGGAGCTTGCTCAACTCATGTCCATTAAGTTGGTGAGGTCATTCAGCCATCTCACCCTCTGTCATCCCCTTCTTCTCCCGCCTTCAATCTTTCCCAATATAAGGGTCTTTTCTAATGAATCAGTTCTTTGCATCAGGTGACCAGAGTACTGGAGCTTGTTTTAGCATCAGTCCTTCCAATAAATATTCAGGACTGATTTCAATTAGTCACAGCTTTTCTTCCAAGGAACAAGTGCCTTTTAGTTTCATGGCTGCAGGTACCATCTGTGGTGTTTCTGAAAACCAAGAAAAGGAAGTCTGTCACTGTTTACATTGTTTTCCCATCTATTTGCCATGAAGTGATGGGGCTGGCTTCCATGATCTCAGTTTTTTGAATGTTAAGCTTTAAGCCAGCTTCTTCACTCTCTTCTTTCACTTTCAACAAGAGACTGTTTAGTTTTTCTTCACTTTCTGCCATAAGAGTGGTGTCATCTGCATAGCTGAGGTTATTTATATTTCTCCCTCCAGTCTTGATTTGAGCTTGTGCTTCATCCAGTCCAGCATTTTGCATGATGTACTCTGCATATAAGTTAAATAAGTAGGGTGAAAATATACAGCCTTTACCAAATATATAGCCTTATCAAATTTTGAAATAGTCCTTTATTCCATGTCTAGTTCTAACTGTTGCTTCTTGTCCTGCATATAGATTTCTTATGAGGCATGTAAGGTGCTCTAGCATCTCAATCTCTTTAAGAATTGTCTACAGCTTTCTGTGATCCACACAGTCAAAGGCCTTAGTGTAGTTAATGGAGCAGGAGTAGAGGTGTGTGTGTGTGTGTGTGTGTTGAATTTTATTACTTTTTCTGTGATCCAATGGATGTTGGGTATTTGACCTTCGATTCCTCTGCCTTTTTTAAATCCAACCTGAACACTGGAAGTTCTTGGTTGATGTACTGTTTAAGGCCTGCTTGGAGAATTTTGAACATTACTTTGCTAGCATGTGAAATGAGTGTAATTGTGTGATACTTAACATTCTTTGGCATTGTCTTTCTTTGGGATTGAAATGAAAATTGACCCTTTCCAGTCCTGTGGCCACTGCTGAGTTTTCCAAATTTGTGGACATATTGAGTACAGCACTTTTATAGCATCATCTTTTAGGATTTAAAATAGCTCAATTGGAATTCCATCACCTCCACTAGCTTTGTTCATTGTGATGTTTCCTAAGGCCCACTTGACGTTGCACTCTAGGAAGTCTGGCTCTAGGTGAGTGATCACACCATCATGATTATCTAGGTCATTAAGACCTTTTCATATAATTTTTCTGGGTATTCTTACCGCCTCATCTTAATATCTTCTGCTTATTTTAGGCCCATTCCATTTCTGTCCTTTATTGTGCCCATCGTTGCATGAAATTCTCCCTTGTTATCTCTAATGTTCTTGATGAAACCTCTAATCTTTCCCATTCTATTGTTCTTGTCTATTTCTTTACATTGTCCTCTTAAGAAGGCTTTCTTTTCTCTCTTTGCTCTTCTTCAGAATTCTGCATTCTGATGGGTATATTTTTCCTTTTCTCCTTTGACATTTGCTTCTCTTCTATTCTGAGCTATTTGTAAAGCCTTCTTACCATGTACAATGTTATGAACCTCTGTCCATAGTTCTTCAGGCACTCTGTTTATCAGACTTAATCTATTGAATCTGTTTGTCACTTCCGCTGCATAATTGAAAGGGATTTAATTTAAGTCATACCTGAATGATCTAGTGGTTTCCCCTGCTTTCTTCAATTTAAGTCTGAATTTTGCAATAAGGAATTTATGATCTAAACCACAGTCTTTATCAGGAAACTTTTAAAATAGGAAGCTGATCTGTAATCACTTTTGCTTACCTTGAAGTTAACACTTTTACTTTGACCCAGAACCAATTACCAAGCAAACAAGTCACAGTTGCTTTAGGAAAAAGAAAATAGCATTATTAACTGATATTTTGAAGTGAGTTTAGGTAAGGGAATCTTTATAGTTGAACCAACAAGAGATAATGAAGTTTTGCAGATTGGCAATAGTGAAAACCTCCCTCAAGGTAGAGAGATAAACTATTGCCAGTCCTAGGAGAACTAGCATTAGGAACCTGAAAGGAGTTATATTTACAAAAGGTCAAAATCATAACCACAACTATGGGACCAAAGCAGATAGGAGGCTGGAGATCAGTGAAGAAGAATTTTGATCTTAAAATCACAAGCCTCCAATCTGCTGTTTTGTTCTCCCATTTCTAATCACATTAACTAAATGAAAACTGCTGAGCAACATAGTATACCTTGAATGAAAATTAATTTACCTTTGAAATTAATTATTAGAATTTTGTGATATACCCTATCTCATTAAATTACAGTGTTGAAAAGTTTCTCAGGAAAATACATACTAATTGGAGAAATATCTGTATTATCCAGGAGAAAATTAATTAAACATTTTTTTTCTAAAGCAATTTTGAAGGATTTGGAATTAGAAAATGTGATTTTTATTTAAAATTATATGGTTTAGAAACAAACAGTTGCAGAATGATAACATGAGGGGGATCAAAAACTTCCTCTTCAATAAGACAGAAATTACAAACAGCCATTTCAAATCTCTGGAATTTATCCTAATAACATATAGAAAATTGAGAAATATTTAATGAAGAAAATCCATTAAATTCTGGTAAAAATGGGGACAAATTCTGAATTTGAGGAAGCATAAGTCACTTTCAGCCCATCTGTAACTCAGCATGTTGGGAGCCACACTATAGGCAGAAAATAAGAGATAAAAGAAAATGGGACTTCTTCTGCTAGCTTCCAATAAAAGGGTTTGGATTCTTTCTTCGGGAAGGTCAGAACCCCAGCACTTTTTATTTTTCTCATCTTTGTGTTGGAAGAGGCTTCCCTGGTGGCTCACAGGTTAAAGCGTCTGCCGCCAATGTGGGAGACCTGGGTTCGATCCCTGGGTCGGGAAGATCCTCTGGAGAAGGAAATGGCAACCCACTCCAGTATTCTTGCCTGGAGAATCCCATGGATGGAGGAGCCTGGTAGGCTACAGTCCATGGGGTCGCAAAGAGTCGGATGACGGAGCGACTTCACCTTCACATTTGTGTTGGAAGAGCTCTATTCCAGACAAGACTGAGAGACCTGGGCAGACATTTTCTATTCAGCTACCAACTCATAAGACAAACGCATTATGCTAGTGCTGGGTGCACAAGCCAAGAACACTGAGTCTTGCCTACCCTGCCCCAGCTTGCTGAATGAACAGAGGCTTTATGCTTAGAAAGGTAATTCAAGAAGACCAGAGCGACTGCCCCTGCCTAGTGCCTCCCTCACTGAGCAGGAGGTCAATTCAAGGGCAGAAAACATTGTTTCCACTTTGCAGGTTCAGAGTGTTAGTGTACAATTTAGACCCAGCAGAGAGTCAAGCATTGAGAACAACTAGTTCAGCAAGGAGACTGACTATTTCAAACTGAGCATGAAGAATTTCAAATTAAAGGGCACTTCCAGAAACAATGGAGATTTTAGCAGTTTACAATTAAGAAAACACTACTAGCTCTATGAAAGCAGCAAGATACACCAGCCAAAAATTCAGCAANACAAGCCTCCAATCTGCTGTTTTGTTCTCCCATTTCTAATCACATTAACTAAATGAAAACTGCTGAGCAACATAGTATACCTTGAATGAAAATTAATTTACCTTTGAAATTAATTATTAGAATTTTGTGATATACCCTATCTCATTAAATTACAGTGTTGAAAAGTTTCTCAGGAAAATACATACTAATTGGAGAAATATCTGTATTATCCAGTAGAAAATTAATTAAACATTTTTTTTCTAAAGCAATTTTGAAGGATTTGGAATTAGAAAATGTGATTTTTATTTAAAATTATATGGTTTAGAAACAAACAGTTGCAGAATGATAACATGAGGGGGATCAAAAACTTCCTCTTCAATAAGACAGAAATTACAAACAGCCATTTCAAATCTCTGGAATTTATCCTAATAACATATAGAAAATTGAGAAATATTTAATGAAGAAAATCCATTAAATTCTGGTAAAAATGGGGACAAATTCTGAATTTGAGGAAGCATAAGTCACTTTCAGCCCATCTGTAGCTCAGCATGTTGGGAGCCACACTATAGGCAGAAAATAAGAGATAAAAGAAAATGGGACTTCTTCTGCTAGCTTCCAATAAAAGGGTTTGGATTCTTTCTTCGGGAAGGTCAGAACCCCAGCACTTTTTATTTTTCTCATCTTTGTGTTGGAAGAGGCTTCCCTGGTGGCTCACAGGTTAAAGCGTCTGCCGCCAATGTGGGAGACCTGGGTTCGATCCCTGGGTCGGGAAGATCCTCTGGAGAAGGAAATGGCAACCCACTCCAGTATTCTTGCCTGGAGAATCCCATGGATGGAGGAGCCTGGTAGGCTACAGTCCATGGGGTCGCAAAGAGTCGGATGACGGAGCGACTTCACCTTCACATTTGTGTTGGAAGAGCTCTATTCCAGACAAGACTGAGAGACCTGGGCAGACATTTTCTATTCAGCTACCAACTCATAAGACAAACGCATTATGCTAGTGCTGGGTGCACAAGCCAAGAACACTGAGTCTTGCCTACCCTGCCCCAGCTTGCTGAATGAACAGAGGCTTTATGCTTAGAAAGGTAATTCAAGAAGACCAGAGCGACTGCCCCTGCCTAGTGCCTCCCTCACTGAGCAGGAGGTCAATTCAAGGGCAGAAAACATTGTTTCCACTTTGCAGGTTCAGAGTGTTAGTGTACAATTTAGACCCAGCAGAGAGTCAAGCATTGAGAACAACTAGTTCAGCAAGGAGACTGACTATTTCAAACTGAGCATGAAGAATTTCAAATTAAAGGGCACTTCCAGAAACAATGGAGATTTTAGCAGTTTACAATTAAGAAAACACTACTAGCTCTATGAAAGCAGCAAGATACACCAGCCAAAAATTCAGCAAACTAGGGGAAGATACAACTAAAAAGATACTTCTGGAAGTACTTGAACCCTAGACTCAATAACTACCTAGAAAAGGAGATGAGATTCAATTCTATAATTGTTTAACAATTTATGCATTGGGGCATCATTGCTAATATGACAAATCAGCTAGCATAGAGAGGTGAACAACAACCACGGCATCAATAACTGCAGATCAGTTAGTATTCCATGAAACTGAAAACCAAAGGACAGCAGGATGGTTCACTTTCACTTTGGTATTCCCCAGTGGCTCAGAAGGTAAAAAGTCTGCCTACAATGCTGAGACCTGAGTTCAGTACTTGGGTTGGGAAGATCCCCAGAGAAGAAAATGGCAACTCACTCCAGTATTTTTGCCTGGAAAATCCCATGGATGGAAGAGCCTGACGAGCTATATTCCATAGGGTCACAAAGAGTCAGACATGACTCAGTGAGTTCATAAGGAAGTCAATTCATCTGAATACATGTCAATCTAAATAGATGTGCATCCAGACTGAAGCATATATTTGTATTTAAAAAAATTAAAATATCTGAAGGAAGAAATGGGTAATATAGTGGCCACAGGGGATTTCAATGACCCAAATTAAAAAATGACAGAAATCAACAAGAAGGCCTTTGTCTTGAACCATACTTGAGACAAAATATATATAAACATGTACAGAATATTCATACAATAGTAGAATAGACATTTTCCTGAAGCTCACATGAATGTTCTCCAGAAAGGAACATAGGAAAGGTCAACAAATAAGTCTTTAAGAATATTAAAATTGTACAAATTATTTTTCTAACCACAATGGTATGGAACTAGAAATCAATAACAGAAGCAAAGCTGAATAATTCACAATTATGTGGAATTTTTTTAAAGTATTGCTGAACAATTCAAATAAAGAAATCAAAAGAGAACCCAAGAAATATCTTGAAACAACTGACAGTGAAAACACAATATACCAAAATCTATGAGATATGGCAAAAGCAGTTCTAAGAGAGAAGTGTACATAAACAAATGTCTACATTAAGAAAAAAATGAAATATATCAAATATTAATACAAAATCTAAATTCATACATCTATAAACTAGAAAAAAGAAAAATGAACTAAGTCCAAGTAAGCAGAAGAAAAGTAATAACAAAGATCAGAAAAGAAGTAAAGGAAACTGATTATAGGAAAGCTAAAAAGAAACGAATTTCCAGTCCAGGTTCAATGCATGATACTGGATTCTTGGGGTTGGTGCACTGGGATGACCCAGAGGGATGGTACGGGAGGGAGGAGGGAGGGGTTTCAGGATGGAGAACATATGTATACCTGTGGCGGATTCATGCTGACGTATGGCAAAACCAATATAATATTGTGAAGCAATTAACCTCCAATTAAAATAAATAAATTTATATTGAAATAATAATAAAATTAAAATTAAAAAATAAATAAGAGGAGATAATTTTTGAAAATATAAACAAATTTAGCAAAACTTGAACTATATTTTTGGCAATAGACACTTCTTCTATGTTTATGAAAATGAGAGATACACAAAAATTCTTTTAAAATTAGGAACTAGGTTCATCAAGATTACAAAATTCAAGATCAATATACAAAAAATGAATTAGATTTTTACACACTAGCAATGACCATTCTGAAAATGAAGCTAATAATTCTACTTACAACAGCATAAAAAACAACAAAATACTTTGGTGAAATTTTAAATAAAAAAAGCACAAGACTATATATGCACTGAAAGCTACATATTTTTGAAAGAAATGAAAGAATATCCAAATAAATAAAAAGATATCTAATGATTGTTGATCAGAAGATTTAATATTATTAGATTCCCTATCAAACACCCAGCTGGCATTTTTTTTCAGGAATTGGCAAGCTGATCTTAAGTTAATGTGAAAATTTGAAGGTTCTGAAATAGTCAAACAGAACAGAAAAAAGAGAAAACACAGAAAAAAGAACAGATTTGGGAAGCACACACTTACTGAAGTGAAGCACACACTTTTTAAGCATTACTAAATTAATCAAGACTGAGTGGTACTGGTATAAAGATAAATATGTAGAGAGAGGGAATAGAATTCTGAGTACAGAAGTAAAACTTCGCATTAATGATCAACTCATTTCAACAAGGTTCCCAGACAGCTCAATGGGGAAAAGTAGTCTTTAATAAATGAGAGCAGAACAATTGGAGGTTCACATGTAAAAGAACGAGGGTGGACCTCTATGCCACACCATACCCCCAGACTAATTCACAATTGTAGGAGATAAAATTATACAACACTTAAAAACATTGCAAAAAATCTTTCTGAACTTAGATTAGACATTAATAATACTAAAAATGCAACTGACAGTAGAAAAAATAGAAAATTTAGATAACAAAGTTAAAACATATGCGTGACAAATGATACCATCAAGAAAGTGAAAAGACAACTCAAAGAAAGGGACAAAACAATCAAAATATATATTTTTGGTAAGAAAGTTGTATCTAGACTATGTAAAGAACACTTAAAACTGAATAAAAATATAAATGATCAAATTAAAAAGTGTGCAAAGGACCTTAAAAGATACTTCTCTATAGTAAGCTTACAAATTGTCAGTAAGCCCATGAATAAATGCTCAACATCGTTAGCGACAATATAAATTCCAAACAAACTCCCCGTAAGATATCACTTCACATCTGTGGGGATTGCTATTATCCAATAGATAATAAAAAGAATTGATGAGGATTTGCAAAGTTGAAACTCTCGTGCATTGCTGGTAGCAATGGAAAATAGTGCAGCCACTTTGGAAAATGTATTGCCATTTCCTCAAGATTTAAACACAAACAATATTACTATATGAAATTCTATTGCTAGATATATACTCAAGATATCAAAATAACCACAGAAAATTGCTCATGAGAATGATGTTTGCTCTGGGTTTTTCATATTTTTATGACAAACCTTTATTATGTTGAAGCACATATCTGCCTTTATAAGTTACTCTATGACAACTTTCTGGAGAGGTTTTTGTTTGTTTGTTTAATAGAACAGTCTTTTGGACTCTGTGGGAAAGGGCGAGGGTGGGGTGCTTTGGGAGAATGGCATTGAAACATGTATAATATCATATATGAAACGAATAGCCAGTCCAGGTTTGATGCATGATACTGGATGCTTGGGGTTTGTGCACTGAGATGACCCAAAGGGATGATGCAGGGTGGGAGGAGGGAGGGGGCTTCAGGATGGAAAACACGTGTATACCTGTGACAGATTCATGTTGATGTATGGCAAAACCAATACAATATTGTAAAGTAATTAACCTCCAATTAAAATAAATAAATTTATGTTTAAAAATAAAATAGACCACCAAAAAATAAATCCTAAATGAGTTTGAGTTTTTTCAAAAGCTTTTGCTGCATCTATTGAAATGACCATGTGGTTTTTATTATTCAATTTTTTGATGTTATGTTTCACACTGACTGATTTGTGGATATTGAAAATTTCTCATATCCCTGGGATAAAGCCCACTTGATCATGGTATATGACCCTTTTGACGAGTTGTTGGATTCAGATTGCTAGCATTTTGCTGAGGATTTTGTGTGTATGTTTGTCAGTGATGTTGGCCTAAAATTTTCTTTTTGTGTGATTTATTGGTCTGATTTTAGAGTTGGGGTGCTGGTGGCCTCATATGTTATTCTTCCTTCCACTGCAATTTCTTGGAAAACTTTCAGAAGGGTAGGTATTAACTCTTTTCTAATGTTTTATAGGATTCAACTGTGAAGACATCTAGTCCTGAACTTTTGATTATTGGAAGATTTTTTATCACAGTTTCAATGTCAGTATTTGTGATTAGTCCATTCATATTTTCTATTTCTTCCTCGTTGCCTTGGCAGGTTGTATCGTTTCAGTATTTGTCCGTTTCTTCAAAGTGGTCCATTTTGTTGGTGTATTGTTGCTTGTAATGGACTCTTCTGATGTTTTGTATTTCTGTGTAGTCCAGTGTAACTTTTCCATGTTCATTTCTAATTATGTTGATTTGAGCCCTATCCCCTTTTTCTATGATAAGTCCGGTGAAAGTTTTATCATTTGTTTTAAATCTTCTCAAACAACCAGCTTTTTGTTTCATTGATGTTTGCTATTGTTTCTTTCATTTATATTTTATTTCTGATTTGATCTTTATGATTTCATTCCTTCTGCTAACTTTGGATTTTGTTAGTGCTTCTTTCTCAAGTTGTTTTATGTATAAATTAGGTTGTTTATTTGAGATTTTTCTTGGTTCTTGAAGTAAGTTTACATTGTTATAAGCTTCTCTCTCAGAACTGCTTCTGTTGCACTTAATAGATTTTGGATCATCAAGTTTTAATTGTCATTTGTCTCTTGGTATGTTCTGATTTCCTTTTTTATTTCATCAGTGATATATTGGTTATTTAATAATATATTGTTTATCCTTCAGATGTTAGTTTTTTTTCCCCCTGTAATTGATTTCTACATTTATAGTATTGTGATAGAAAAAGATGCTTGATATTACAATTTTCTTAAATTTACTGAGGTTCGATTTGTAACCCAAGATGTGATCTGTCCTGGAGAATGTTCCATGTGCACTTGATAAGAATATGTATTCTGCTGTTTTAAGATTGAACACACTTCCTCTAAGATCAGGAATAAGACAAAGATGTTCAGTTTTCCCTGTTTTATTCAGCATAGTTTTGGTTTGGAAGGGAATTCAAGTGAGGGGAAAAAAAAAAAAAGAGGTAAAAGTGTCACTGTTTGCAGGTGACATAATACTGTATATAGGAAGCCCAAAAGATTTTTAACAGAAAACTGCTAAAGTTCATCAACAAATTTGATAAGGTGGCAAATTGCAAAAATAATACACAAAAGTCTCTTGCATTCCTATATACTAACAGAAGATCAGAAAGAAATCAAGGAAGCCTTCCCATTTACCATTGCATCAAAATAAATAAAATGTCTAGCAATAAACTTACCAAAAGAGACAAAATATCCATACTCAGAAACTGTAAGATATTGAAGAAAAAAGTAAAAATGACATAGACAAATTATGAAGAGATACACCACATTTTAGGATTGGAAGAATCAATATTGTGAAAGTGACTATACTACCCAAAACAATCTACAGATTCAATGCATTCCTCATGAGATTATCAACAGGATTTTGCACAGAATTATGCAAAATATTTTACACTGTATGGAAACACAAAAGACCCAAATAATAAAAGCAGTGTTAAGAAAGCAGAAGAATCAGACTCCCTGATTTCAGATTCTACTACAAAGCTACAGCAATCAAAACAGCAGGATACTGTCACACACATCAATGGAAAATGATAGAAAGTCCAGGGATAAATCCACACACCTATGGTCACCTAATTTATAAGGGAGATTCTAATATACAATGAAGCAAAAAACCATCTCTTTAAGAAGTAGTTCTGAGAAAACTTAACAGCTACATATAAAAGGATAAAATTAGAATATTCCCTAACATCACAAAAACAATAAAATAGATTAAAAACCTAAATGTAAGGCTGGCTACTGTAAAACTCTTAGAGGAAAATGGACAGAACACTCTGACAAGAACTGCAGTAAGATCAGCTTCTATCCACCTCCTACAGTAACAAAAATAAAAGCAAAAATAAATAAATGGGACCTAATTAAACTTTAAAAATTTTGTGCACGAAAGGAAATGATAAAAAAAACTGAAAAGAATGGGAGAAAGTATTTGCAAAGAAAGCAATTGAAAATAATCTTCAAAATATACAAACAGCTCACTAAACAAACAACCCACTCAATCAAAAAATAAGCAGAAGATCTAAATAGACATTTCTCCAAATATACATATATGTGGCTAAAAAGCACATGAAGAGGTTCAGTGCCACTAATTATTATAAAAATGCAAATCAAAACTGAAATGCCCTTATCAACTCACACAATTCAGAATGGCCACCATCAAACAATCTACAAAAAATAATTCATGTCAATGTATGGCAAAACCAATACAGTATTGTAACGTAGAATAAGTAAAAATAAAAATTNAAAAGAGGTAAAAGTGTCACTGTTTGCAGGTGACATAATACTGTATATAGGAAGCCCAAAAGATTTTTAACAGAAAACTGCTAAAGTTCATCAACAAATTTGATAAGGTGGCAAATTGCAAAAATAATACACAAAAGTCTCTTGCATTCCTATATACTAACAGAAGATCAGAAAGAAATCAAGGAAGCCTTCCCATTTACCATTGCATCAAAATAAATAAAATGTCTAGCAATAAACTTACCAAAAGAGACAAAATATCCATACTCAGAAACTGTAAGATATTGAAGAAAAAAGTAAAAATGACATAGACAAATTATGAAGAGATACACCACATTTTAGGATTGGAAGAATCAATATTGTGAAAGTGACTATACTACCCAAAACAATCTACAGATTCAATGCATTCCTCATGAGATTATCAACAGGATTTTGCACAGAATTATGCAAAATATTTTACACTGTATGGAAACACAAAAGACCCAAATAATAAAAGCAGTGTTAAGAAAGCAGAAGAATCAGACTCCCTGATTTCAGATTCTACTACAAAGCTACAGCAATCAAAACAGCAGGATACTGTCACACACATCAATGGAAAATGATAGAAAGTCCAGGGATAAATCCACACACCTATGGTCACCTAATTTATAAGGGAGATTCTAATATACAATGAAGCAAAAAACCATCTCTTTAAGAAGTAGTTCTGAGAAAACTTAACAGCTACATATAAAAGGATAAAATTAGAATATTCCCTAACATCACAAAAACAATAAAATAGATTAAAAACCTAAATGTAAGGCTGGCTACTGTAAAACTCTTAGAGGAAAATGGACAGAACACTCTGACAAGAACTGCAGTAAGATCAGCTTCTATCCACCTCCTACAGTAACAAAAATAAAAGCAAAAATAAATAAATGGGACCTAATTAAACTTTAAAAATTTTGTGCACGAAAGGAAATGATAAAAAAACTGAAAAGAATGGGAGAAAGTATTTGCAAAGAAAGCAATTGAAAATAATCTTCAAAATATACAAACAGCTCACTAAACAAACAACCCACTCAATCAAAAAATAAGCAGAAGATCTAAATAGACATTTCTCCAAATATACATATATGTGGCTAAAAAGCACATGAAGAGGTTCAGTGCCACTAATTATTATAAAAATGCAAATCAAAACTGAAATGCCCTTATCAACTCACACAATTCAGAATGGCCACCATCAAACAATCTACAAAAAATAATTCATGTCAATGTATGGCAAAACCAATACAGTATTGTAACGTAGAATAAGTAAAAATAAAAATTAAAAAAAAAACACTTAGAAAAAAATGCTGAAAAATGTGTGGAGAAAAGGGAGCCATCCTATAGTGCTGGTCGTTATGTAAAATGGTACAGCAACTATGGATCATAGTTTGGAGGTTCCTTTGAAAACTAGAAATAGAGCTACCATATTTATCCAACAATCTCACTTCTGGGCATATACTCAGGAAAAAAATCATAATTTGAAAAAATATATGCACTGCATTGTTCACTGAAGCACTATTCACACTAGCCAGAAAATGAAAGCAACCTAAACATCCATCACCAGAGGAATGGACAAAGAAGGTGAGGTCTGTGTGTTTGTGTGTGTGTGTATATATATACACATACATACATACTATACAATATAACTCAGCCATAGTAAAGAACTGAATAATCCAATTTGCAGCAACATGGAAAAACCTAGAGATTTTCATACTGAGTGAAGCAAGTCAGATAGATAAAGACAAATGTAGTATATAACTTATATATGGAAACCAAAAAAACGGGTACAAAGGAATTTACAAAACAGAAATAGAGTTATAGATGTAAGAAACTAACCTATGGTTACAAGGATGTAAGGGGAGGGTGAAGGGAAAATTTGGAATACTGATATTGACATATACACACTACTACATATAAAATAGATAACTAGTAAAAGCCTAATGCATAGCACAGCAAATTCTACTCAATACTTGTGATGGCCTATATAGAAGAATAATCTACAGAAAGAGTGGGTATATGTATATGTGTAACTGATTCACTTCACTGTAGCCCTGAAACTACCAGAAAATATAAATCAATTATACTCTGATACCATTTTAAAAATGTATATAAATGTTCATAGAAGCATCCCTAACAGTGGCTAAAAGTTGGAACCAATGCTTTAATTGATTTACAAATAAACAACATATAATAAATACATACAAGGGAGTGTTATTTGTCCATAAAAGAAATAAAGTAGAGATATATGCCAAAGCATGGATAAACTTATTATGTCATTTGCACAAAATACCCAGAGTAAGCAAATCTATAAATCTATAAAGAGAGGACACGTGGTCAGTGAGTGTAGTTCAGTTGCTCAAATCACGTTAGACTCTGCAACCCTGCGGACTGCAGCACTCCAGGCTTCCCTCTCCATCACCAAATCCCAGAGCTTGCTCAGACTCATGTCTATTGAGTCAGTGATGCCATCCTATCATCTCATCCTCTGTCATCCCCTGTCTTCAGTCTTNATACCCAGAGTAAGCAAATCTATAAATCTATAAAGAGAGGACACGTGGTCAGTCAGTGTAGTTCAGTTGCTCAAATCATGTTTGACTCTGCAACCCTGTGGACTGCAGCACGCCAGGCTTCCCTCTCCATCACCAAATCCTGGAGCTTGCTCAGACTCATGTCTATTGAGTCAGTGATGCCATCCTATCATCTCATCCTCTGTCATCCCCTGTCTTCAGTCTTTCTCAGCATCAGGGTCTTTTCCAATGAGTCAGTTCTTTGCATCAGGTGGTCAAAGTATTGGCGCTTCAGCTTCAGCATCAGTCCTTCAATAAACATTCAGGACTGATTTCTTTTAGGATTGACTAGTTGGATCTCCTTGTTGTTCAAGGGACTCTCAAGAGTCTTTTCCAACACCATAGTTCAAAAGCATAAATTCTTCAGCACTCAGCTTTCTTTATGGTCCAAATCTCACATCCATACATGACTACTGGAAAACCAGAGCTTTTACTAGATGGACCTTTGTTTGCAAAGTATTGTCTCTGCTTTTTAAAATGCTGTTTAGGTTTGTCAGAGTTTGTCTTTTAAGGAACAAGTGTCTTTTAATTTCATGGCTGCAGTCACCATCTGCAGTAACTTTGGAGCCCAATACAATGGACTTGGACAAGAAATGGGGAGTGAATGATAATTGCTATCGTATTTATTTTTAATGCTTACAAAAATATTCTAGAATCGATTCGGGATTTGGTTGCTCAACTCTGTGAACTTACTGAAAAATACTGAATTATATACTTGAAGTGACCTAATTTTATGCCATATAAATTATATCCCAATAAAGTTGTTCTTTAAAAATGGCATTGATTTAGCAATCTCTAACAATTTCTTCTCCTTTCCCAATAAAACAT
>SJYW01052993.1:0-29206 GCA_006410735.1 Raphicerus campestris
GGGCAGGAGGATAAGGGGACGACAGAGGATGAGATGGCTGGATGGCATCACTGACTCAATGGACATGAGTTTGGGTAGACTCTGGGAGTTGGTGATGGACAGGGAGGCCTAGCGTGCTGTGATTCATGGGGTTGCAAAGAGTCAGACACAACTGAGCGACTGAACAGAACTGAACTGAAAAGTGAACAACCAAAACAAAAATACTATGTAATTTATTAATATGCATTCAGATATGCACATGTGCATGTACATCACAGAAAATCTGTGGTTAATTTTTTATCACTCAGGTGTGTTCTCCTTTTTAAAAGGTATAATTCAGAAAGCTGAATTTTTCTTCAGAAAACAGTTGCTTTTAGAGTAAGAAAGGTTACATAAAAAGTGCTTCAAAATACATTATATTTTTAAAAAATTTCATTAAAGACCATCAGAACATTCAAAGTGCTTCATCTCATCAAAATACACTATTATTCTGAGCTGGATATATAAAAACATAAACACACATATTTTTATAAGTTAGCATTGTTTAGTTTCTCAGAATTTTATTTTGTTTTCACAAGTTAGGATTAAACCATAGAGAGCTATACTTTATTTTGACTTATCAGAAAATTTGATACCTCTTTAACCAAAACCAGCTAGTTACAGGCTTTTATTGTGCTATATCAGATCTCATGGGCCTTATAAATTATCTTCAACCACATCACCCACAAAGAAATTCCCAAATTATAAGAGCTTGGCGAAACTACAACCTAGATGATGGTATGGATTATGCAGGGAATNGATACCTCTTTAATCAAAACCGGCTAGTTACAGGCTTTTATTGTGCTATATCAGATCTCACGGGCCTTATAAATTATCTTCAACCACATCACCCACAAAGAAATTCCCAAATTATAAGAGCTTGGCGAAACTACAACCTAGATGATGGTATGGATTATGCAGGGAATTAAAGGTAAGAAAAACTAGAAATACTCATAATACAGGCAGGGCTTTGAAAGTGGCATTCTTGTCACTAACGATACCATGACCAATTTAAAGAAAACATATTTACAAACAGAAGCAAAGTTCTTAAGCACACCCCAAATATTCCAAAGATATTTATATTTATTGTTTTAAATAGAAAACTGCATTAGAGAGATACAATGTTTGTATTTTAATGATTCCAGAGTTCAACTCCAAAATATGTCTCTTAAGATATAAGTATCTGTGATCAAATTTTATGGAAATTTTAATCCTTATTATTTTAAAAGCTCACTCTCCAGTGGAAGTTGAAAACTGAATTATTCTCCATGCCATGCTCAAGTATATTGTTTTTAAGAAGCAAAGGAAACGTATCAGTAGTAACAAGTTAAACTTTGCGAAGCAAGGGAAGTTTGCTTAAAGAGAGTTTTAAAAACTCATCTCCTGATGAATTATTTAAAATACTAAACCAATATTTGATATCTCTTTTTCAAAAGAAATCTGCCCAAGCAAAATCATGATGACTATGTGCTCTTCCTTGTATTGTACTCATTAAAATATATAATATGCTTACAGGAATAAAATCATCAGTTTCACAGGGGCAGATGTAGTTGCTATAAGCTCTAGAACTGGGTACTTTGTAAGAAAATTGCATCCTCATGAAATTTTTAAAAATGTGTATTTATTACAGAATTTTGAGCTGTTTTAAATACCACACTTAATTATCTGCTATTCTGATTTAAAAAGAATAATGAAGCTCAAAGGAGGACAAATTTAGTTTTTTATGATAAAAATAAAATATGTATTATTACTGTTCTTNTGAAATTTTAAAAAATGTGTATTTATTACAGAATTTTGAGCTGTTTTAAATACCACACTTAATTATCTGCTATTCTGATTAAAAAAGAATAATGAAGCTCAAAGGAGGACAAATTTAGTTTTTTATGATAAAAATAAAATATGTATTATTACTGTTCTTTACTTTCATGATAAGGAATATTTTCAATTGTATAATTAAGGAAACAAAATCATTCAGCGGATGGGCAGATAAGCTTTTATTCCTCAATTTGTGCAACATTCCAATAGAAAAACAGAATACTTAATTTCTTCTTCAGTTAATTGTTAAGAGGTTTTCATCACTAAGGATAAACCAATGGAAAATTTAGCTTCTTATTTTCTATGGCCATTCAATGTCTTATAACACAGAGTACAGTTTGGCATGAACACTTTGGATTTTAACTCAATTTAAAATCATAGACCCTTCCTTAAAATCATAGACCCTTGCCTCATCGACCAATACTAATTTATATGTATGTTAAAAAATGAAAGCTCTGGTTTATTGTCTATTCAACTGGAAAACAGTATATGGAATCAGTAAAATGACAATAAACATGTTCCATTATATCAGCAAACACCTGCAAAGCTGGAATACAGACTACTGTTCACAAATATAGATGGCTGAGAAAGACTATGTCAGTCAATGGGTAACTGCAATAATATTTATTTTCTAGTACTATAGTTTCTTTTCCTTCCCCCAAAGGAAAGTGTTCTCTATCAACACTGTCATAACAGATTTAATCTAGGTTGAATACCTGATTCCAATGACATCTGATAAGCAGAAAGGGAAAACCAGGTAGCCCTGGTTGTCAGTAAATGATATCAGCAAAAGATAATCTGGTCAACCTTGATCTAATGGGAATAAAAATGATGGATTCAATTTAAAAGGGTAAAATACAGACATTTATAATGCACTTTGCTCATAAGAAATCCTTCCAAAAATATAATAATGAAAAACTGGGATGAAAAACACATCTATAATTATAAGTAATTGACCATAAACTATAATAAATAGCTTTTAAATGGAGAGACATTTGTACTCACTGGAGAAAGAATATTGACTAGCACACATATTTTGACAGGATGTGGATTTCACTGAATGTTACAGTCCTGCGCTGTCCTCCAAAGACTGAAGTCACCATAATATGGAGTGTGAAAAGGTAAGAGAAAAACAATCCTGTCTTCGTGAGTTTCCAGTTGTTTATTCCCAGATGGTAGAATATGGGGGTAAAGACAAAGTTGCTGGTAGACTCTGATAGCTGGGACCCAGACGGCAGCATAATACGGACCACTGGCATCACAGTGGGAAAGCTGGGGAAAGCAGCGACAACCACAAACACGCTAACAACATGGAGAAAGGAAAACTGAGGGTTCCACACTGTGAGCCACGCTGACCCCCAGTGTCAACAGCAGAGAAAGAATATGGTCTCTACGCAGAAGATAAATCTGGGGAGATGGGCTTGAAACCTGAGATTTAAACAGCTGCTGTGGGCTAACCTGATGCATTCTCCTACCACTTCCTACACTATAGTTTGGTAAATAAATACCTGACTTCATTCAGTGATTAATAGAAATCAGCCCAGAAGGCAAAGAACAAAAGCACCGTGAAAAATACAGATGAAGTTCATACTAGAGAAAACATTTTTGGGGTGGAAATGAAGGAAAAGTTTATATAAATAATTCTCTATAGCCTCAAATAAATTATAGACATGATCTCATTAAGAGAGTCAGAAGCTCCAAAAAAAATTAACAGAGACTATAAAAACAAGAAGAGAGAAATGTAAAAATGAAATGACACAGAGTGGGAAAGGAAGGGAAAAGAAGGAAACCAAAACCACTACGAAGCTGAAAATTACAACAGAGGGCTAAAACACAAACACAAACAAAACTGAACACTTTTAGAGAAACAAAAGAACACTTTGAAAAAATGTGATTTAGACACATAATAGGGGAAAAAAATCCTGAAATAAATTCTGAAATCTGGGGTAAAAAGATACGATATCTTTCAAATCTTTTGCTTTGACTATCTAAATTTCAATAATTTCTTCAGTTTTATCCTTGTATTTCTATCTTATGTTGAGATAAAGATAAATGGAATATTTTTAAAATTATTGAAGAACATTCATTTACGGAACATTTGGCTCACATTTACAGAATTCTGTCTTTTAATAAGTCAATCTATTCTTCTATACAAATACTTGTACAAAAGTATCTGGCACAATATTCATGAAATATTAACAATTTCTCTGCAGTGGGATTTTAAGATGGTTCATAATTTTCTGTGATACCTATATTTATTTTTTTAATCACATATTTTTATGAATGACAATGAACTCATTGGGGTAAAAAAAAGAGAATTAGAAGACAAAGATTGAGAGAAAAGAAAAATGAGATATCACCATTCTGTTACTAATTCTAGATTTATAGCCATCTATTTCATAGCTCTTACAGCAACCAGATAATTTCTCTGAAACAGAAGCATAGCATGTTCATTTTCATCTTATTATCCTGCAAGATTTTCATTAAACTGCCACTAATCCAGGATCATATCTATTCTCTTTAGTAATTTACACAAAACTCTCTCTGTCCCAGCAGGTCTTTCCAACATTAGCAACTCTCACTTCCTCATGTTTACCTTGCTTCCCAATACTATGAACTATCTGTTGAAAGAGTTTCCTCTTGAAGTTCAAAATCTGTATCTCTTTTCATGCCTCAGAGGGTAGTGAAAATATGCTTTTGTTGTTTGTGGGAGTAGGAAGGGGGATAAGAACTTCCAATTATTCTACAAAATTCAGTTTAAGATCTCTGTGAAGCTTTCCCTGCCATCACTCTTTTTTCTCCCCAACAGTCATACAATTACATGCATTCTTTCCTCACCGTCTATACCAGTGCCGTGCCAAGCAATATTAGAGGCTGATGCAAAAGGATAAATGATTAACACCAATCCCATATTTATTTAAAATTAAGGCATTTTGTTCATCATCAATTTTTGCATTAATTTTGATTTTAAATGATGGAAACATGATTTTCAATGTTCTTTCCAGCTCTTTGCTTTTATCTTGGTCACTAACTTCTCTATGATTCATGTCCATTTGTAAAAGGGTAATTCTACTCTCTGCCAACTCAAATTCAAGGTTTGTGAGGTTCAATTTAAGTATACATTATTCAAATACTCTGTATATGCACAAAATGCAAGCCCTTTTCAACTATGGATTAATCATGTAAGTATATTATCATTCCTAAGTCATACCTGGAAGTTGGAAGTAATTACGTAGCAGCTAGTGAATATAGATCCTGGTACTGAAGGAAACAATTCTGAATTTCATCTTTAAATGATAGAGACAGGTACTTCCTTGGTGGTCCAGTGGTTAAGAATCTGCCTTGCAATGCAGAGGACGTGGGTTTGATTCCTGGCCAGGGAACTAAGATCCCACAGCCTGCAGCGCATTGAAGCCTATTTGCCACAAATGTATAGTCTATTCACTGCAACAAAAGTTCCTGCACAATGCAATGAGGATCCTGAGTGCTGCAACTAAGATGCAGCCAAAAAAAAAAAAAGACAGAGACATAAAAGGCACCATTTATAGCCATTCTTTTGCACAAACTGCCAGGATTTGGGCTCTCCTAATAACTCTTGTGATATTTTCTCATGGTGAAACGTGACTGATTCTTCATAAAAGTGTTCCATTAATGCAGCTCTGAGTTATTGAAAAGATAGAAAAGATATTTTTAAAAAGTTAGCTTTGAATTAATTTGATGGAGTTAAGGAAAACAAACTATATTTTTACTACTAACATTGTGGGTAATAGAAATAATTCCTTTTTACAAGAATGATAAACATTCTGGTCAATTTATTCTTCCATTTAACAACTAAGAATCCTTGGTTAGTTTTGTCCTTTCTCTTTGCTTGGCTATCTGAATTATTTTAAAAATCTTCTTCACATACAAAGGTAAAGACAAAATTATGAATCCATCTGTATCACTGATCCACAAATCTAAAATCATTTCTTTTTATTCCCTAAAAATCTGCAAGAATTTATAGGAGAAGAATTTCTTTAAAAAAAAAAAGAAAGCCAATGAACTATTCTTAAGAATAGGCCAACAGACAAGCAAGGGGCATTTTCCTCACCAAATAAATAAGGTCATTTTGTTGGAATAGAGACACAATCATAGCTTCTGACCACAATTTCAAACATCATCCTGAAGGCTATAAATCTATTCACATTCATGAAATAATTTATTATCAGCTTTTTTGTTATAAGTATTCTTTATTAAATATATACACATAANGGTCATTTTGTTGGAATAAAGACACAATCATAGCTTCTGACCACAATTTCAAACATCATCCTGAAGGCTATAAATCTATTCACATTCATGAAATAATTTATTATCAGCTTTTTTGTTATAAGTATTCTTTATTAAATATATACACATAACAAATTTTACTGGGCTTCATACTACTGGCATCAATTTGTAAATGAGGAGTTTGGATTGGATGATTTCTAAAATATTCCTCAGCCTTAAAATTATTGATGATTCTAAGAAACACCTAAAGACATAGCCAGGAAGGAATTCTCAGATATGATTCAAATTAATATTTAGTATTTGCACATTTTATAGGTCTCATATACAAACATTTCAAGGCAATTCAACAACTAAAAAACTAATGCAAATTAATATATATTTTTTCTAAAAAAATAAGAAATACTGTTGACAAGGCGGCCATTTCTATCAAAATATTCCCCAAACATCCAGAACACATTCATTCACATACCCCAGATCAGGAAGAGAGAAGTACAGAAGAAAAATCTTGGAAGTAACACAACAAAAAAAACTAGGCCTAGATTTAGAGGCATAGGACTGCTGAAAGAAAATTAATTAAGCTGTTAAGCCTACCTAATAAAAAAAAGAAAAATCAGCACATGAAAGCCCTGATAAACTGCATAACAGCCTCAGTAGCATCCTACCCTCAGTCATGATTTTTTTTCCTTTACTCCATTCTTTTACTGTTCTTATAATTTAAAAATACTCACCTTTGTTATGAAACTGTATAAAAACTCCCCCCCCCAAATAAACATAAAACTGCCCAGAAATATGAACTATGGACACAAAAACTCCCTAGAAGCTTAGTATTTCACCAGCTGATATAGCTCTATGTTGGGAAAAGTATCTAAAAGGCTTTGTACTGAATTCCTGATTCTGATGATTCTGTGATTCTAATCAAATTCTATTCTGATTCTATTCAAATTCTATATGTGATTCTGATCAAGTTTGAGACAGGTAATCTGTAAAGTCTTACAGTGTCCAGATTACTACTTTGAGGTACACAGTGCTTTTCACTAAGAGAACAATCTTTAACACATTTTCATTATACATTGAAGTCACTTGCTGAAGTTGCGTTAATGTGTACTAATCTCAAAAGTGGCTATGTGAATAATACACTTGTTATCCTCTATCAATATAGCAGAAACAAATATTATGTCATCAGAGTTTAAATAAACCTCCTACACTAAAGAATGCAATGTCCTCTGCTAGTTGGTGGTTCATTAGCATGCACTCACTCTCCTATTTGAGTAAAAGTGCAGGTAAAGGTGAAAGAGCTTTTCTAGAGAGACAGTGTCTAACATAGCGCCTGGAACATGGTAGGCTCTGAATAACTATATGTTGAAAGGATATATAACTGAATGAACTTTTATCAAAAGGAATTCATACAATAAGTTAAACTTTGGCTCAAAGTTCAGATTTTCTAGTCAACTGTTAACTCTTGTTTGGCCAACACATGGCAGGAACACATTTCTCCTGGCCTCTGTCTTTGTTGCAGCAGAGGTTTCACTATATTGGTCAGTATTTGTTGTGTTCCATTTTCCTTTTAAAAATGTTTCAAATAAGAGGAAAAGTTCTTTTCTTGAAGATACTAAGAAGATCTCCAAAAGTTACTGTGGCATATCATATCCAAAGATTCTGATTAAGAGCAGTGCCACTGGGAAATTTAGGGTGGTTGGTTGATATTCATAGTGTGTATTAGAAAATATCATAGACTGTTTTCAAAATTCAATGCATGAATATGCACCATGGATCTCTAATATCCCTGTTTCGTTTGTCCCAACTTTTCAGGATAGTCTGTATTCCATCTAATTTGAATGCTGAATTGATTCTATTTAAATCATCTTTCTGAAATGAAAGATAGCTCACTTTCCCTTCACTAAGGAATTAATTAACTCTCCCAATGACTGGCTGAATTTTTTAAATGGAAAAATTACATGGAATTTTTATTTTAGTAAAGAACAATTGTTTATCTTTAAAAACATTTAAAAAGACATTCTGTGTGAAGTTCATCATCTTTTAGGAAACTACTACAGCAACAAAATTACATTAGACTTTCTGATTTCTCCATAGTGTCCTTAGATAAGTAAACAACCCAATAGACCATATTAAATGCCCCAAATGTTACTGGAAAGAGAATGCGGGCATATTTGTCTATTTTACTTGTGCCAGATCCAGAAGGTGGTGGCGCAGAGGGAGCAGTAGTGGCTGACAGCTTCCCAGAAGTCCCTATGCTATTAACTGTGGTCTTAATTCGCTGCAGTCTTGATCCAAACACATGCTGGGTAGAAGCAGATCCAACTGGGACTTGTCGGGGCACATACCCAGTTCTACTAGGAGTAGAAGGAAGAGCAGATGGAATTGCTCTTGCGGCAGATATAGTTTCAGCTGCATTTGCACGGCTAAATGGGTTTGGACTGGAAGCTAAGTAAGATTGTGATGTGGCTTCAGAAGATCCTTGAACAACCGCAGAAGACTTGCTAGAATGGTTTCCCACATCAGTTCTGCTGCCAACATCAGATTCAGAGTGAACCAAGGCATTGGCTCTTTTTCTCATGCTCAAATTGGCATTTGTGTTCTGAAAAGGTATATTAAAAATTATATTGGTTACACAATTTTATGCAATTATACAACATTTAAATGGATCAAATACTTACAAATTAGCTCCTTTATTAATGTGCTACAGTCATTCAGCTTTTTGTGAAAGCTTAAGAATATCTAACTTAAAAAGGACACATATATATTTGAAACTCTAAATGAAGCATCTTTTATTTCAAGATATTTTCCATTCTTATGAATAATTAGAATTTAAATCTATGGAAAGATTAGGCTTTTAGAACTTTGAACTAGAGTTATACTTGATTTTACTTTAAGGGTTCATGATGATAACTGTACAATATCTTTCTCCAGTTTTACTGATATGCTGTATACATTTCAATGAGTTTAGAAAATGTTCACTTTATAAACAAGAATGATATCTATTTTTGTGCAGAGAATAAAACCAATAGCCATCTATATGTGTATAATATTCCTTTAAAAAGACAGGAACTCCAAAACCTAATTTCTAAATCCCTGGAAATTATTTTCATAATCTTACATTGACATTATTTTATAAAATCTAGAAGTCCTAATGGCAACCCCTTCCAGTGTTCTTGCCTGGAGAATCCCAGGGACGGGGGAGTCTGGTGGGCTGCCATCTGTGGGGTCGCACAGAGTCGGACATGACTGAAGCGACTTAGCAGCAGCAGCAGCAGCAGCAGAAGTCCTAATGCATTTTAGTTTTTCACCACAATCAATAATGTGAATAGAAAGGAAAATCATTTTTAAATAAACTGTTGTATTATAATGTAAATATCATCACTATATCATTGCATAAATATCTGAGTTCAAACTATTTACCAATAGTGTTTAAATCAAAATGGAATTCACCATTTTCCATCAAATGATTTTATGTATAGAACAAGACTGTATCTGAATACAGATGGTAAGCATTAAAATTCTTATATTTTGACAGGCATGATAAATAACCATAGAGCCAACTATAGATTGTCCATACTAATGAAGGAAAGCAATTGCTCAAACAATTCCCAAAATAATCATGTCTATCTTTAGAAGATACTGTGACTTTTTGCAACAATCTTTCCTCTTTAATTATGTTTATTCTAAGTTATACTAAGGGTATATTGTAATTGCTTTTTCCATCCTCTTTTCCCACCATTTTATGAAATAAATGGTGAGTAAGGAGATGGAGAGGTACAGAGGAGAGAGAGACATGATGAAGAAAAGCTTACAAGTGGATGATTAGAAGGAGCCAGCTTGCAAGGAACTTTATGGATAATATTATACAAAATTACTTATGAGCTCCCTTTACAGAGAAATATTTATTTTACATGTAAAATATTTTTCCAATACTACACTTATTGAACAAGTTGAAAGCATTCAGTCCATACATATCTCATAGACTTGTGAATTATGGCCTCAAGTTCCCTGAATAGAGAGAGAAGAAAAAGGCTTGCAACATGCAGAGCCAAAGCAGGATCTGAAAAGGTTTAGGAAGTATTTTTCATGTCAGCCTGGAGTATTCTTCTAAACAGAATTTTAGCTGAACTCATGAGAAATGGTAGTCTTACATATGTCACATAATTTGAGTGGAAACAAGTGAAACCAAAATTAACATCAACCTAAAAGCTAAAGGTATCATTATTTGCCTTGTACTTTTCCTATACAAAATACATTATGAACATCACCTGATTAATCCTCAGATTTTGAATCCCTCTTTACAGAATTAATTTTAAGATGTTACATTCAAGATGGAAAAATATAAGAATGATAAGGTATATCCACAACATTTAAAGAGTTTACACTATCATTGGGAAGATATTATGCACTCCCACACACGTGATGCAATCAAACATATAAGAAAAAGTAAAATAGAATGAAGGGTCAAGCTGTGGCAAAATACTAAATATACTCAGAAAAGAAGGGAAGAAAGTAATAAAGGGCTGATTGGAGAAGCAAGAGAGAAATACATCTTTTCACATACAGCATGATATTTGCATACTGCCTTCTTTCACCAAAAGCTGGGTTGCTCATAATCTTTAGAAACTCCTATTTTCCCTCAGACTAAATTCTAAGAATTGGAGATTTCTGCTTCTGGACAAAATGGAGCAACAGAAACTGTATTTACTGTCTCATAGGAAATGACAAAAAAAAAAAAAAGAGATGTGTATAAGAGACATTNAAATAGAATGAAGGGTCAAGCTGTGGCAAAATACTAAATATACTCAGAAAAGAAGGGAAGAAAGTAATAAAGGGCTGATTGGAGAAGCAAGAGAGAAATACATCTTTTCACATACAGCATGATATTTGCATACTGCCTTCTTTCACCAAAAGCTGGGTTGCTCATAATCTTTAGAAACTCCTATTTTCCCTCAGACTAAATTCTAAGAATTGGAGATTTCTGCTTCTGGACAAAATGGAGCAACAGAAACTGTATTTACTGTCTCATAGGAAATGACAAAAAAAAAAAAAAAAGGGAAAACACTTGTAAAACAACTGTTTTTTAAGAGATTGAGCATTAGATCACAGGACACAATCACTGAGAGAGAAAAAACAAAACTCAGTTTGCATGCTGTGGTGGAGGAAAGGAGAATACACAAGTAATCTGACAGACTCCCTAAACTGAGGAGATGAAGCTGAGAACGTGATGAAATCAAGGTGGCTAGAGTTTACAGGGAAAAATACAGAGAATTTGATACTGGAAAAAAAAAAAAGCCAAAAATCCTGAAGAGTCCCCAGTGAGAATTTTGCTATGCACAGATCCACTTTTGAGTATGAGTTAACTACCCAAGGCAAAAAGAACCACCTGACAGGATTAGAAAAAACAGTGCTCAGCACATACCAAGCCAGGAATAGGGCATGCTCCCTCCAGACATAGTGGAAAATCTCACCATTTATGTAGCATAGGGTGGAGTCCTCAGAAGAGCCTTGCCTCAGTAGTATGGAATAGTTAGCTCCACAGACTGTTCCAATCCTGCCTTATGAATTTTAAAAGTGAGACCCTAAAAGATGAAACTATAAGTGACTTAACTGTGCCTCAGAAGGAAGCACAAGAACATTTGTAGGACCTTGTCTTCCTTTCTTCCAGATTAGAATCCTTCTGAAATATTCTGAAATACCAGCTGTGAGTTATTTTCTAATATAACTGATTGCTTCCCACATGGCACTCGTTGTAAAGAACCCACCTGCCAGTGCAGGAGATGTAAGAGATGCAGATTCAATTCTTAGGTCGGGAAGATCCCCTGGAGGAGTAAATGGTAACCCACTCCAGTATTACTGCTGGGAAATCCCATACACAGAATTGCTTGGCGGGCCCCGGTCCATGGGACACAACTGAGCATGCATGCAGCTCACAGCAGTGGGGTTACGTGGATGAAAGTCACAGAGTGAGTGACTGAGTGTTCTGCCATGTTGTACAGCCTCTGGATACTCAAATATGGGGGAGACATTAAAGAACTTCATAAACTACACCTATAGGAGTTAGTCAAGTATTTGTAATAGTCAAGTATATTGTTTAAAAATTATTCAAGACTTGGAAATCAGAAAGGAATAGAGCATGTCCCTGCAATGTCATTGTGGAGCATGGTTTAAAAAGTCCACCCAAGGATTCTCAAGTCTCTTGGAGAGTATACTTGAGTTTGATTTTGCTATTTAATATTGGATTTGACCCCAAACACTGTGAGTAACATATAAATAAATAGATTTACTGTTCAATAGAAAGGAGCACCAAAGGTTATGGTTTTGACTCCCTAAAGGATATTAACTACTTCTGTATCTAATCTAGCAGTTTCATTCTAGTATTCTTTCCAAATAACAATAATAATGGTTACTTATAGGCATTCCCCCAAAAAAGATTTTGAGCCAGTTTTACTAATAAGTAGTATCCTCATTAATTAATGAATTAGACAAAACCTTGACATAGATTCATTCCATATTTGTATGACTCATGTTTTTGACGTTTTGAAAATTATATTGACACTATCCACTACTAGGCAAGTTTTAAATATCAAAGTAATATAAGCACAGACTTGAAGAATATGTCTGGAGAAAACAGTGACTTCAAGTCAAAGAGGCAGGATCAGTCTGTGACTGGAAGAAAGAATCAATGAAGCATGAGACTTTATGAAAGTAGAGGAAGCAGGATGAAGTATGCCACCAGGATTATCATCTGAAAAAAAAATCAAATCTTTTTATTCCCAGTTTTACAGTATTAGTGAACTTCTAGGATAGAAAGCTATCTTATTAACCATAGTAGGCTAATGCACATAGCAGGCATCTACTTCATTTTTAAATAAATTTCACTGAAATGGATATAATACAGAGTCAAGATTCTTTTTCAGATTAAAGAGCAAATTTTGGAAACTTTCTATCTGACCTTCAGATGACCATCTTTTTGTTTCTGTCCATAATATTGCAGGTAACACCTAAGGTGTATAAATTATCTGGACTTGAACCCAGGTCTGACTAAGAATGCCTAAGAACTCTCAATACTCTAAATATCATAACCTACAAAAGCAGAGAAGAGCTAGACTGATTCAAGGCTTAAATCTTTGCTCTTTGCCAGGCAGTCAAATGATAGTGAAATTATTTTGCATTGAGGTCTCAAGGTCCTCGATGTAAAAAGTAGTTGTCATTTTCCCTGATGACAAACTCTAAAAAGATTGAGAAATCCGCTGAGCTAACTGGCACAGGACTCGCTAGGAATAATATCCACACAGCCTTCAAGTATTGGAGCCACTAATGTGTCAGTCAGAGTGAGGTTATGTTTCATACACAGGGTTGAGAATCTCTGTCAGTATTCAGCAGATGTACAGTGGTTACAAACAAGAAAAGCACCTAAGCTTCATTTGAATTTTAAAAAATGATTTAGTTTGAGATCATTTTGTCATTAGTCACAATAGCCTGAAGCAAGGGAAACTGTCAGATAGAGATGTGAGGTGGCAGATTTAAACATTACCAACAAATTAAAGCAGCAACAGGCAAACAAGAGCAAATCCAAGCAATTCGTCAATCATGACTGTGATCCGACATGATTTCTAAAGAAGTATTGTCAACTGCAAAGAGAAAATTCATCTCAACTTATTACTCTAGCAGCAATGAGATAAAGTGACTGTACAGAACGCAAGCCACATTCAGCTTGCTTATTTGAAAAGCTAATGAAGTTTAATAAAATGTAATTTAACCCTTCTAAATTAAAAACAAACAAGGCTAATAATGAACAGGTTTATCTTCTAGAATATCAATGAGTCACATACCAAAAAAAAAAAAAAACCCAATAATGCAAAGACATTTATTCAAGGCCTGTTCTGACAGGCCTTCAGGGGTTAGACACACATCTTATTTAATAAGAAAATAAACAATAATGGTAAGAGCAGATGGAAAACTAAATCCCAAGGTAATGATTCATGGAAGACCCTCAGTAGTGTTTTTTTAAAAATGTTACCAAATAGAAATGAAAAACATTCCCTACAAATAAACATGCTAAATATTTCATCAGTTGTTACCAGGGGATTCCAACACGCACTGAACAACAAAATGTAGAAATGAAAATGCCGAGTTCTCTATTTATTGTATTTCATTTCCTCCCAATGTTAGCTTTTAATTCAGTGTTTGCATTTCCATAAGCTGTAGAAATATTACTTTCAATATCAAGCACTGGGATAAGAAATTTATGCCTTCAATTTGGAATTACCAGAGAACACGGTCTTACAGAATTCATTCATTTTGTCTTGCATATTTAGAAGTTGAAAGAAGTAGGGTTTCTTGAAGATAAGTGATCTTTGGTTAGTTTTATTTCAGAGTGATTTCTAGTGCTTCTTTTTATTGGCCAAGACTTTGTAGGTTAAATAGATGGCTGTAGGAGAGGAAATTTCTTGGTCAGACACTTCACCAATCAGAGCAGAAGTTCTCTGCTTGATCAAGTGGTCTCGGACTTGAGCAGAATGCTGCCTGGAATTGCTCCAGGAGATGTGCTCATCAATACTGGCAACAAAAAAGTGGAGAGGGTAGAGAGCAAAGCATCACCCGCTCACTTTTTCCCAAATGCAGACAGTGAACAGGATAGATCCTCTCTCACTCAATGATGAAAGCAGCATTAAAATCACTCCAACTGGTCATAGGAATAACCTGGGATCTAGATAAAAACTCAGCATTAGGCCCTATTTGGAGGACATGTTATTTATTAGTTATGCTACCACCAGTCATCAGGGATCAGAAAATGGGAAACGCTGGCTAAACTGAATTGTGAGCCATCAGATCAGACTGTCCTGGACTCGAACACTGAATTTGCCATTTATCAGCTGTGGGATATTTGACAACTTACTAAATCTCTTGAAACCTCAAAGTTCTTATTAAAACAGGAGTAATAATGGTACTTCTTCATAAGGAATAAATAAGATAATGCATGCAAGGCACTCAGTACCCAGTAGGTATCAAAGGATATTGTATAGAAATAATCCAGCAGACAGATAACAAGATCCTGTCCCTGAAATAAAAAGGTACATCATTCAAGAACAAATCAATACAGACAACAAGATTTTAGAAAATTTTTTCTATGTTTCTATAAAAATAATGTGCCTGCTTTGAATAATCAGAAAGGTAGAGGGAGCTAAAGATAGTCTGTGATGAAGTCAGCCACAAAAAGGATGTTGCTGGCAAAAATAAGAATAAATACAAGGAATTATAAAATGCAACAATGAAATTAAAACACATTTTAGACATAATAAAGGTAAGAATTAAGACTAGAGTAAATCCTATGGTATAAGACAAATATAAAAAGCTCATCTAGGAAAACAGCAACAGCAGCAATAATGGTTAATTTTTACTGAGTGGTACTTCTGCACCTGACACTTAGCTAACCTACTTTTAATTAACCAACTACCACAACCAATCCTGGGCTTCCCTGGTGGCTCAGACAGTAAAGAATCTGACTGTAATGCAGGAGACCTGGATTTGACCCCTGAGTCAGGAAAATCCCCTAGAGAAGGGAATGGCAACCCACTCCAGTATTCTTGCCTGGGAAATCCCATGAACAGAGGACCCTGGTGGCCTACAGTCCATGGAGTCACAGAGCTGGACACGACTGAGTGACTCACACTTACACAACCAGTCCTAAAGGAAATCAACCCTGAATGTTCATTGGAAGGACTGATGTGTAAGATGAAGCGCCAATACTTTAGCCACCTGATGCAAAGAGCCAGCTCATTGGAAAAGACCCTCATGCTGGGAAAGATTGAAGGCAGGAGGAAAAGGGAGCGACAGAGGATGAGTTGGTTGAATGGAATCACCGACGAGGGACAGGGAAGCCTGGCATGCTATAGTCCTTGGGGTTGCAAAGAGTCGAACATGACTTAGTGACTGAACAACAACAACAGCAGATGTCAAAGCTCTATGTAAGAAAAACTACAGCCACAAGTATTTCAATGTCCAGAAAAGATGTGAAGTATATTTTTTAGAAAGCATCTCATGTATTAACATATCAGTTCACTGATCTCTTTCTGGAACATTCCAACTACCAGTAAAGTCTAGAAACTGGTAACCAGGGAAGAAGACTGGAGGAACTATTGCAATCCAACCTATAGGATGATATTCACACTTATGCTATGAAAAGACATACCCAGAATGTTGGCTCATAATTAGAACTTTGGCAACTCAGTTTGGCTGGCCCACTTTCTCAATATAATGGAATATTAAAAAGAGTTGTGTCTGTGGAAATACTGGTCTGGCATTATAGGATCACTCTTTTTATTTATTTTTTATTTTAATTTCAATGACAGTAGTCAAAGGACTTTTTTCCACATTTAAATTAGAAGAAATGAGACAATGAAAGACACTAGACTGGGGATAGCAGAAGGCAACAAATGTCAAAAAAGGTAAAGAGTGAAATATTTAAAAGTTTTAATCATTGCTATGGACTGAATTATGGCCCCTCAAAATTGATATGTTGGAGTCCCTAACTCCTCAAGGTCCTATACTGGAGATAGAATCTTTAAGGAAGTGATATTAAATGAGGTTATAAGAATGAAGCCCTGATCAGACAGAACTAATGTCCATATGAAAGAGAAAGAGACACCAGAAAACCCTTTCTCTGTGTCGTATGAGGACACAGCAGGAAGGTAGTCGTCTGCAAACAGAAAAAGAGCTCTCATCAGAAACTTAAAGGGCCAGACCTTGATCTTAGATTTTCTAGTCCTCAGAAATATGAAAATAAATTTATGTTATTTAAGCCAACTGATCTATGTTATTTGGCTATGGCAACCTCCAGAATCTAAGACAATCATCTAACTTTAATAAATTTAAGACACGCATCTTAATATTTTAAAATAATGAATGTTAATTTTCTCCTAGGAAAAAAATAAACAAAAACTTAACAATTCTCTCTTCTCAGGTATTTTGTTTCTAGTCTGTTCTCTCTTCACCACTGAGTGAATATCCCCTTTTGATAATCCTCCAAATCCTAAATTGAGTTAAGATAAGATATGTAGAGAAATTGAGATGCTTTTAACAGGACTTAAGCATCGATTTCTTTGTAACATTTTTAATTTTGTTGAATGAAAACACTCCATATATCTACCAGGGAGGCATCTACATCATCTTTCTAAACCATCAAAATTGCTTCGATATGAGTTCTCCACTATATCTCTTGAGTTCCTTTCAGTTTTCCTTAATCCCAATCAGCGGCTTGAGTCAACCAGGATTTTCATTTAAACTTCTAATTTGGATTTAGCTCCAGGTCCTTCTTTAACTACTCAATATTTTTCCTTAAATATTTTTGTTTTCCTTTCAGATTATGATTTTCATGTGACAATGTATATACATGTATCATGGATTTCAAAACATACATATGTTTAAGTATTGAAAAAATGTCATTAAAAATAATTTATAACTTTTGCTCATATTTTATATTAAGGATATTTTTAATCCTTAAAAGTAAAGGTAATATATATAGATACCTGATAAAATATTGCAAAAGAAATCTTACCATGTTTTTTAATTTCTAACTTGGGTGTCCAAACAAATTCATTTTTTAAATAAACCACATCATCCTAGAAAATGACTTTTTTCAGCTTGAAAATATTCAGAAAATTGTATTTGAACTCAGAAAACATTTGGACAGTGCTTTTCTTAATATAGGCTTCATATGATTTGATCAAAATGAAATTGTGCTATAATAAATAACCATGCAGAAAAATTCAGATCCCTGCCAACCCTATAGGAGGCTGGCATAGCAAGCAGTCTGAGTCACAATTTTATTTGCATCAGCAAAGGCAACAGGGGCAATGTCTAAAAAGAAATAATTTATCAAGACTAGATCTGCAAATACTTCTGCTTGGGGAGAAAGTTCTAAAGCTGAAGAATTAGCAGCCAAGTCATTTAGTAAAATCACAGCTATTCTGCATTAAGGAAGCCTTTGATGAGTCAAGAGCCTTACCTAAAGTAAGCCGACTTTCTTTGGAATATTAGATAATGTTTATCCACTGAATCTAAACATTCATGATGACTTTAACAGATTTATTTTTAGGAAAAAGGGCTCAGGTTGCATGCTTCCTCTCTTATTGGAAATGAGTAACAGAATCCACATTTAAGTTGAAAAGCAACAGAGGACTTATTAAAGGCACTGATTTACCCAATTCATTCATTCATTGAACAATATATATTGAGTGTCTAATTTTTCAAGTATCTTGTTGGGCATGGGGAGTACACAGGTGAAAAGGCATAGGCCTTACAACTTCTACCAGGAATTATTAAGAAGTTATAATAAGCAATAAAAGCTATCAAAAAATTTTTTTAAATTAGGGAGTATATGACATAGCCTGACTGCTGGGAAAGTCTCTGTGAAAGTAACATGTAAGTTGAAATTTAGGGATGAGTAAGTCTTAACCATATTCCTAGATGGCAGTTAAGACTTGGTAAACTTTGGTAAACAATCCACCTGTCAATGCAGGAGACGCAAGCTCAACCCCTGGGTTGGGAAAATCTCCTGGAGGAGGAAATGTCAACCCGCTCCAGTATTCTTGCCTGGGAAATCCCATGGACAGAGGAGCCTGGCGGGCTACAGTCCATGGGTTCGCAAAGAGCTGGACAAGACTGGACACACACATACGCACAAGTATTAACCATTGGGAAGAGGGATGCTAGAGGAAGGAACAAAGTGCCTGCTGGCAGGAGGACAATTTTCAACGATTTCTCTCTATGGTGTAAGGATAAAGAAGGCCAATAACCTTCTTTGTCAGTTAAAATTTGAAATCCCTTGAGGATGTTCTAAAATCTTCCTTTTCTTTTTTCACCCTTGTATTTTCTTGAAATAGACTGTTAAAGCAATGCTTCACATTCACGGGCTACTCTAAATAATTAATGTCTGATATTAGCACTTGCCGCACAGAAGTCTTGAATCTTTATCAACATCTCTACCATGTATTGAGCACTTACTATGGACCAAGCCCTACACTAATAACCTAACACATTATCTACAACCACCCAGGTAATAGTATTAATATTCTTATTTTCCTAATAAGGACACTGAAGCCTTGTAAAGTTGGTTACTTCTAAGACCAGACAGTCAAAATGAGCTACAGTCATAATTTGCATCCCAAACCAACAATTTTAGCCACTTCAGGAAGTTGCTTACCGCATATATGCTAAGTTGCCATGTTAGAAAGCTACCCTAATAGAGTTGAAAGAAAGCATAACTTAGCTGAAATATGTGCACACAACCCAAACCAGGTTAAGCAACATTTATAAAGTTTGGTTTTTTAGATTTGGATTTTAGTTACATTAATACAGTTTCTATTATAAGGTAACTACTGTACTAATGTTTGACCCACATTATTCCACAAAAAAATCTTCCTCTGATTAATCCTTCCTTTCCAGTACGTGTAAAAATTGTAAAATTCTTATGAATATTTCTGTTCTTCCTAATATTTGCCCTACTTCTTTGGTGCTCAGTTGTCATAATATGGTTACAGATATTACTTTGTTTCCCATATGCCTTCTACAGTCTACAGTCAGACCTACATAAATATTTACAAATAGGTCCACATTTAGATGATTTACTATTATAGCAAATTCTATCTTAACCATGAAGGTAAACCAGCAGTGCAAAATTTCTTTTTAATTGAAGAAAACTTCTTTTTGAGTTGTATGAAAAATGAACGATCACCATCATTCAAAATACACATCTTCTGTATGATGAACCATTTTTATGAAGTTCTTCTGCAAAAAGGAAGCTTCTTTCCACAGACTTTACCTTCGGTTTGAATATATAATTTTTGAAAGATGCTTATAAAATTGCTACTCAAAATTATGAAAAAACTAAAACATCTCCCCCTCGGGTTCATAGGACACTGCAATTTAACTTTAACTGTAATCCAGGGAAGATATCAACATAAACACTAGCTCTAGTTTCTGACTTGAAAACGATTCTTCAAACTGCTTAGCTGCTCAGTCGTGTCCAACTCTTTGTGATCCCATGGACTGTAGCCTGTCAGGCTCCTCTGTCCATGGGGATTCTCTAGGCAAGAATACTGGAGTGGGTTGCCATGCCCTCCTCCAGGGGATCTTTCCAAACCCAGGTCTCCCACGTTGCAGGAGAAATCTTTACCATCTGAGCCACCAGGGAAGAGAACGTGTAATCATCTGCAAATAATTAAGGTAAATGAAGTTCAACAATGCATGTGCCAAATTATATATAAAGTAAATGTGTGCACACATGTGTATGTAGCAGAAAAGGACTCATTAAGTACCTATTGCATATGCTCTTGTATTTTAAACATCAATCTCATTCCCTAGACTTTACGAATGGAAGCACAGTCAATTGGTCATAAAGCATATGTTGAATTACCTTTTTAACACAATTCATTACAAATCTCCATCTATAGTAAAACAGCATATTCAGTCAGCAGAACAAATTGATATTCTACCACAACACCAGTTGTCAAACAGATAACCCCACAAATCCCTGACGCCATTTTTACTTTCTCCAGGAAATAATGTGACTTGCCCTGAGGAGGAAGTGCCATGCTATTACCTGTAGTTTTCAATGAAGCATTAGCAAGACCATTTGGTGTTTAATAAAGCTCTCATGTTGAAACAGTTGTTCATCCAAACTGAAAATTTTAAAACTTTCTCTGAGCTAGATAATCTTACTTGAGCTAGAAGATAAGGTATTAGACTCTTTTGCATGTTCTACCACTTTATGACAAGAAAGCCAATTTTGCACTTCAGTAAAGGCAGATTGCAAATTTAGCAGAAATTAAACCAGTAGCTGAGTTGCAATTTATGGTAAATGGCTCATCAGCATATTAATGTATATCACCAACGTAACCACTTCAGCCTAGCAGGCCAGGAACTAAAAGACACAAATATCTGGTATGCAGCAAGGGAAATGTGTCCTTTATCTGTTGTTGCTTCATTGCTAAGATGTGTCCAACTCTTTTGGGTCTGCATGGACTGTAGCCCACCAGATTCCTCTGTCCATGGGATTTCCCAGGCAAGAATACCGGAGTGGGTTGCTGTATACTTTTCCAAGGAATCTTCCTGACCCGTAGTTGGAACCCACATCTCCTACATTAGCAGGCAGATTATTTACCACTGAGCCACCAAGGAAGCCCTTGTCCTCTACAGACATCTATAAAATAAATTCTAAAACTGAAAGCTGCCAAATATCTATCTTCATTTTTATCTTTGTTGGCAGTATATTGAAAGTTAAAAACCAATGTCAGAACTATAGGTTCTAAACTCAGGTAGTTTCAAGTTTTGGACTCTGCTAAATACTAGCTGTGTTACCTTGGGGAAATTATTTAGCCTCTCTGTGCTACATATTTTTCCTGGGTAAAATGAAGATAATAATAACTTCTTAGAGTTATTGATGGAGTAGTATTCATAAAGTGCTTAACACTTTATCTGAAGTTGGTAAGTGATCAATGCCTGTGAAATATCATTTTGATATTGCTGTTTATATTCTAGAACAAAAATATAGATAGTCCTTGTGAGATAAATTATTATTATAGAAGTTTCCATTATTTTTATACTCAGATATTCATTGTATTTTTTAAATAGAACTAAATATTGTAAATACTGTAAATATCTACCTCAGAAAATGTTGGAAATATATGGGAACACTACATTGGGTGTTCTTTTCAAAAGTCATGTTATTTCCTATTCCTCAGTGAAGATAATTATTTCCATTCCTTGGAGCAATGCTAAGAATCAGCTAAAACCCAACTTGCCTTCATCTGACAGTTGTAGGAAGAGATAAGTAAGGACTCCCATTTAAAAGGTTTCCTTCTGGGCTGATGGATGTTTGAAGAGAGCATAAAATCAACAATCTTGGGAATATTGTTTGACTTAATCATGCTAGCAATTAAAAAATATTTGCACTTTCTCAACATAGAACATAGTAAAATTTCTCTCATGTTGTAAAGAAGGGGATGAAAATATCAAGTCCCACAACTCCTTAACCTTTGATCCCTTCCAGCTTCCACTCTATCATTGCTAGTTTAGGGAAACATCGTCTACATTTAATGCTTCCACCTCTCCCTGGTCATTTACTCTTCAACCCACTATTTATTTCCCTTCCCATTTTTCCCTTGCAACTTTTTGTGTTTTAATCCAATAAGAACTCTTAAAAATCTGCATCTTACATACTGTCTTAGCAACATCTAACATTGCTGATCATTTCTTCCTCCGTTAAATGGGTCCAATAAATTCCACAATCCAGGCATGTTCCATTTACTTACTCTCTTCAGTGTGGAATGCTCTTCCTCTACCGAATCCTAAAATGTTACATTTCCACAGGGCTCAACCCTCAGACATTTCAGTTCTTTAAGTCTTCAGGTAAATGGATAAACTTGTCCAGGGGCTTAGATTACCATCTTTATATCTGTCTCATAAAAACAATGTCTACTTCTCAAATTTTTCTCCAACTTGAAGACCCATCTATACAGCAGACAAGAACCAGGAGCATAACAAAGTTTTAATTTATTAATTCATGTATTCATTCAATTCAGTTCAGTTCAGTTACTCAGTCATGTCCAACTTTTTGTGACCCCATGGACTGCAGCACGCCAGGCCTCCCTGTGCATAACCAACTCCTGGACTCAAACTCATGTCCATTGAGTCGGTGATGCCATCCAACCTTCTCATCCTCTGTCGTCCCCTTCTCCTCCCACCTTCAATCTTTCCCAGCATCAGGGTCTTTTCAAATGAGTCATTTCTTCACATCAGGTGGCCAAAGTATTGGAGTTTCAGTTTCACCATCAGTCCTTCCAATGAATATTCAGGATGGATTTCCTTTAGAATGTACTGGTTGGACCTCTTCACTGTCCAAGGGACTCTCAAGAGTCTTCTCCAACACCACAGTTTAAAAGCATCAGTTATTCGGTGCTCAGCTTTCTTTAAGTCCAACTCTCACATCCATACATGACTACTGGAAAAAACATAGCCTTGACTAGATGGACCTTTGTTGACAAAGTGGTGTCTCTGCTTTTTAATATACCATCTATGTTGTCATAACTTTTATTCCAAGGAGCAAGTGTATCTTAATTTCATGGCTGCAGTAACGATCTGCAGTGATTTTGGAGCCCCCCAAAATAAAGTTTGTTCTGTTTCCATTGTTCCCCCATCTATTTGCCATGAAATGATGAGACCAGATGCCATGATCTTAGTTTTCTGAATGTTGAGTTTTAAGCCAACTTTTTCACTCTCCTTTCATTTTTATCAAGAGGCTCTTTAGCTCTTCTTTGCTTTCTCCCATAAGGGTGGTGTCATCTGCATATCTGAGGTGTTTGGTATTTCCCCTGGCAATCTTGATTCCAGCTTGTGCTTCAACCAGCCCAGTGTTTCTCATGATGTACTCTGCGTAGGAATTAAATAAGCAAGGAGACAATATACAGCCTTGTGTACTCCTTTTCCTACTTGGAACCAGTCTGTTGTTCTGTGTCCAGTTCTGTTGCTTCCTGACCTGCATATAGGTTTCTCAAGAGGCAGGTCAGGTGGTCTGGTATTCCCATCTCTTTCAGAATTTTCCACAGTTTATTGTGATCCACACAGTGAAGGCTTTGGCATAGTCAATAAAGCAGAAATAGATGTTTTTCTGNAATAATGTGACTTGCCCTGAGGAGGAAGTGCCATGCTATTACCTGTAGTTTTCAATGAAACATTAGCAAGACCATTTGGTGTTTAATAAAGCTCTCATGTTGAAACAGTTGTTCATCCAAACTGAAAATTTTAAAACTTTCTCTGAGCTAGATAATCTTACTTGAGCTAGAAGATAAGGTATTAGACTCTTTTGCATGTTCTACCACTTTATGACAAGAAAGCCAATTTTGCACTTCAGTAAAGGCAGATTGCAAATTTAGCAGAAATTAAACCAGTAGCTGAGTTGCAATTTATGGTAAATGGCTCATCAGCATATTAATGTATATCACCAACGTAACCACTTCAGCCTAGCAGGCCAGGAACTAAAAGACACAAATATCTGGTATGCAGCAAGGGAAATGTGCCCTTTATCTGTTGTTGCTTCATTGCTAAGATGTGTCCAACTCTTTTGGGTCTGCATGGACTGTAGCCCACCAGATTCCTCTGTCCATGGGATTTCCCAGGCAAGAATACCAGAGTGGGTTGCTGTATACTTTTCCAAGGAATCTTCCTGACCCGTAGTTGGAACCCACATCTCCTATATTAGCAGGCAGATTATTTACCACTGAGCCACCAAAGAAGCCCTTGCCCTCTACAGACATCTATAAAATAAATTCTAAAACTGAAAGCTGCCAAATATCTATCTTCATTTTTATCTTTGTTGGCAGTATATTGAAAGTTAAAAACCAATGTCAGAACTATAGGTTCTAAACTCAGGTAGTTTCAAGTTTTGGACTCTGCTAAATACTAGCTGTGTTACCTTGGGGAAATTATTTAGCCTCTCTGTGCTACATATTTTTCCTGGGTAAAATGAAGATAATAATAACTTCTTAGAGTTATTGATGGAGTAGTATTCATAAAGTGCTTAACACTTTATCTGAAGTTGGTAAGTGATCAATACCTGTGAAATATCATTTTGATATTGCTGTTTATATTCTAGAACAAAAATATAGATAGTCCTTGTGAGATAAATTATTATTATAGAAGTTTCCATTATTTCTATACTCAGATATTCATTGTATTTTTTTAATAGAACTAAATATTGTAAATACTGTAAATATCTACCTCAGAAAATGTTGGAAATATATGGGAACACTACATTGGGTGTTCTTTTCAAAAGTCATGTTATTTCCTATTCCTCAGTGAAGATAATTATTTCCATTCCTTGGAGCAATGCTAAGAATCAGCTAAAACCCAACTTGCCTTCATCTGACAGTTGTAGGAAGAGATAAGTAAGGACTCCCATTTAAAAGGTTTCCTTCTGGGCTGATGGATGTTTGAAGAGAGCATAAAATCAACAATCTTGGGAATATTGTTTGACTTAATCATGCTAGCAATTAAAAAATATTTGCACTTTCTCAACATAGAACATAGTAAAATTTCTCTCATGTTGTAAAGAAGGGGATGAAAATATCAAGTCCCACAACTCCTTAACCTTTGATCCCTTCCAGCTTCCACTCTATCATTGCTAGTTTAGGGAAACATCGTCTACATTTAATGCTTCCACCTCTCCCTGGTCATTTACTCTTCAACCCACTATTTATTTCCCTTCCCATTTTTCCCTTGCAACTTTTTGTGTTTTAATCCAATAAGAACTCTTAAAAATCTGCATCTTACATACTGTCTTAGCAACATCTAACATTGCTGATCATTTCTTCCTCCATTAAATGGGTCCAATAAATTCCACAATCCAGGCATGTTCCATTTACTTACTCTCTTCAGTGTGGAATGCTCTTCCTCTACCGAATCCTAAAATGTTACATTTCCACAGGGCTCAACCCTCAGACATTTCAGTTCTTTAAGTCTTCAGGTAAATGGATAAACTTGTCCAGGGGCTTAGATTACCATCTTTATATCTGTCTCATAAAAACAATGTCTACTTCTCAAATTTTTCTCCAACTTGAAGACCCATCTATACAGCAGACAAGAACCAGGAGCATAACAAAGTTTTAATTTATTAATTCATGTATTCATTCAATTCAGTTCAGTTCAGTTACTCAGTCATGTCCAACTTTTTGTGACCCCATGGACTGCAGCACGCCAGGCCTCCCTGTGCATAACCAACTCCTGGACTCAAACTCATGTCCATTGAGTCGGTGATGCCATCCAACCTTCTCATCCTCTGTCGTCCCCTTCTCCTCCCACCTTCAATCTTTCCCAGCATCAGGGTCTTTTCAAATGAGTCATTTCTTCACATCAGGTGGCCAAAGTATTGGAGTTTCAGTTTCACCATCAGTCCTTCCAATGAATATTCAGGATGGATTTCCTTTAGAATGTACTGGTTGGACCTCTTCACTGTCCAAGGGACTCTCAAGAGTCTTCTCCAACACCACAGTTTAAAAGCATCAGTTATTCGGTGCTCAGCTTTCTTTAAGTCCAACTCTCACATCCATACATGACTACTGGAAAAAACATAGCCTTGACTAGATGGACCTTTGTTGACAAAGTGATGTCTCTGCTTTTTAATATACCATCTATGTTGTCATAACTTTTATTCCAAGGAGCAAGTGTATCTTAATTTCATGGCTGCAGTAACGATCTGCAGTGATTTTGGAGCCCCCCAAAATAAAGTTTGTTCTGTTTCCATTGTTCCCCCATCTATTTGCCATGAAATGATGAGACCAGATGCCATGATCTTAGTTTTCTGAATGTTGAGTTTTAAGCCAACTTTTTCACTCTCCTTTCATTTTTATCAAGAGGCTCTTTAGCTCTTCTTTGCTTTCTCCCATAAGGGTGGTGTCATCTGCATATCTGAGGTGTTTGGTATTTCCCCTGGCAATCTTGATTCCAGCTTGTGCTTCAACCAGCCCAGTGTTTCTCATGATGTACTCTGCGTAGGAATTAAATAAGCAAGGAGACAATATACAGCCTTGTGTACTCCTTTTCCTACTTGGAACCAGTCTGTTGTTCCATGTCCAGTTCTGTTGCTTCCTGACCTGCATATAGGTTTCTCAAGAGGCAGGTCAGGTGGTCTGGTATTCCCATCTCTTTCAGAATTTTCCACAGTTTATTGTGATCCACACAGTGAAGGCTTTGGCATAGTCAATAAAGCAGAAATAGATGTTTTTCTGGAACTCTTGCTTTTTCGATGATCCAGCAGACATTGGCAATTTGATCTCTGGTTCTTTTACCTTTTCTAAAACCAGCTTGAACATCTTGAAGTTCACAGATCACGTACAACTAAAGCCCGGATGGAGAATTTTGAGCATTACTTTACTAGCATGTGAGATGAGTGCAATTGTGCAGTAGTTTGAGCATTCTTTGGCATTGCCTTTCTTTGGGGTTGGAATGAAAACTGACCTTTTCTAGTACTGTGGTCACTGCTGAGTTTTCCAAATTTGCTGACATATTGAGTGTAGCACTTTCACAGAATCATTTTCAGGATTTGAAATAGCTCAACTGGAATTTCATCACCTGCACTAGCTTTGTTCATAGNACTGTGGTCACTGCTGAGTTTTCCAAATTTGCTGACATATTGAGTGTAGCACTTTCACAGAATCATTTTCAGGATTTGAAATAGCTCAACTGGAATTTCATCACCTGCACTAGCTTTGTTCATAGTGATCCTTCCCAAGGCCCACTTGACCTTGCATTCCAGGATGTCTGGCCCTAGGTAAGTGATCATACCACCATGATTATCTGGGTCGTGAAGATCTTTTTTGTACAGTTCTTCTGTGTATTCTTGCCACCTCTTCTTAATATCTTCTGGTACTGTTAGGTCCATACCATTTCTGTCCTTTATTGAGCCCATCTTTGCATGAAAGGTTCCCTTGGTATGTCTAATGTTCTTGAAGAGATCTCTAGNACTTGTTTTATATATAAAGAGTTGAATTTCTGCTCCTTGGCTACAGAGGTCTCACTACCTTTGGCTAAGTCCTCTTTGGGAATGTTAATCCTCAGGTGACAACAAACTGGGGGCTCCCCAGGTGGCACAGGTAGTAAAGAATCTGCCTACCAGTGCAAGAGATGTGGGTTCAGTCCCTTTGTGGGGAAGGTCTCCTGGAGTAGGAAATGACAATCCCCTCCACTGTTATTCCATGGAAAATTCCATGGACAGAGGAGCCTGGAGGTCTACAGTCCATGGGATCTCAAAGAATCGAACAGGACTCAGCTCCCACATATGCCAACAAACTGGCCAAAGAGGAAATGCAGATGTCCTAAACAGTGGAGTATTCCCTCCCTCTCCCCTTTGTCTAATATTTTCATGCTACTAGATTTTCTACTTTCAAGTGATCCCTTGATATCCATACTAAACTGCCTGGACTCAGTAAAAACTTTTTAGGGAGGCAAAGATAGAAGCACTCTCAGAGAAACTAACCCCCATCCTCATTTACAAACCCCTAACCTTCTTGAAAAGCAGAGACATTACTTTGCCAACAAACGTCCATCTAGTCAAGGCTATGGTTTTTCCAGTGGTCATGTATGGATTTGAGAATTGGACTGTGAAGAAAGCTGAGTGCCAAAGAATTGATGCTTTTGAACTATGGTGTTGGAGAAGACTGTTGAGAGTCCCTTGGACTGCAAGGAGATCCAACCAGTCCATTCTGAAGGAGATCAACCCTGAGATTTCTTTGGAAGGAATGATGCTAAAGCTGAAACTCCAGTACTTTGGCCACCTTATGTGTAGAGTTGACTCATTGGAAAAGACTGATGCTGGGAGGGATTAGGGGCAGGAGAAGAAGGGGATGACAGAGGATGAGATGGCTTGATGGCATCACTGACTCGATGGACGTGAGTCTGAGTGAACTCCAGGAGTTGTTGATGTACAGGGAGGCCTGGTATGCTGTGATTCATGGGGTCGCAAAGAGTCAGACACGACTGAGCAACTGAACTGAATTGAACTGAACCCTCTTGATGAAAGTGAAAGAGGAGAGTGAAAAAGTTGGCTTAAAGCTCAACATTCAGAAAACTAAGGTCATGGCATCTGGTCCCATCACTTCGTGGGAAATAGATGGGGAAACAGTGGAAACAGTGTCAGACTTGATTTGGGGGGAGCTCCAAAATCACTGCAGATGGTGATTGCAGCCATGAAATTAAAAGACACTTACTCCTTGGAAGGAAAGTTATGACCAACCTAGATAGCATATTAAAAAGCAGAGACATTACTTTGCCAACAAAGGTCCATCTCGTCAAGGCTATGGTTTTTCCAGTAGTCATATATGGATGTGAAAGTTGGACTGTGAAGAAAGCTGAGCACCAAAGAATTGATGCTTTTGAACTGTGGTATTGGAGAAGTATCTTGAGAGTCCCTTTTGACTGCAAGGAGATCCAACCAGTCCATTCTAAAGGAGATCAGTCCTGGGTGTTCATTGGAAGGACTGATGCTGAAGCTGAAACTCCAATACTTTGGCCACCTCTTGCGAAGAGTTGACTCATTGGAAAAGACCCTGAT
>SJYW01052993.1:34005-55904 GCA_006410735.1 Raphicerus campestris
GATTTCTTTGGAAGGAATGATGCTAAAGCTGAAACTCCAGTACTTTGGCCACCTTATGTGTAGAGTTGACTCATTGGAAAAGACTGATGCTGGGAGGGATTAGGGGCAGGAGAAGAAGGGGATGACAGAGGATGAGATGGCTTGATGGCATCACTGACTCGATGGACGTGAGTCTGAGTGAACTCCAGGAGTTGTTGATGTACAGGGAGGCCTGGTATGCTGTGATTCATGGGGTCGCACAGAGTCAGACACGACTGAGCAACTGAACTGAATTGAACTGAACCCTCTTGATGAAAGTGAAAGAGGAGAGTGAAAAAGTTGGCTTAAAGCTCAACATTCAGAAAACTAAGGTCATGGCATCTGGTCCCATCACTTCGTGGGAAATAGATGGGGAAAGAGTGGAAACAGTGTCAGACTTGATTTGGGGGGAGCTCCAAAATCACTGCAGATGGTGATTGCAGCCATGAAATTAAAAGACACTTACTCCTTGGAAGGAAAGTTATGACCAACCTAGATAGCATATTAAAAAGCAGAGACATTACTTTGCCAACAAAGGTCCATCTCGTCAAGGCTATGGTTTTTCCAGTAGTCATATATGGATGTGAAAGTTGGACTGTGAAGAAAGCTGAGCACCGAAGAATTGATGCTTTTGAACTGTGGTATTGGAGAAGTATCTTAAGAGTCCCTTTTGACTGCAAGGAGATCCAACCAGTCCATTCTAAAGGAGATCAGTCCTGGGTGTTCATTGGAAGGACTGATGCTGAAGCTGAAACTCCAATACTTTGGCCACCTCTTGCGAAGAGTTGACTCATTGGAAAAGACCCTGATGCTGGGAGGGATTGCAGGCAGGAGGAGAAGGGGACGACAGAGGATGAGATGGCTGGATGGCATCACCGACTCTATGGACATGAGTTTGGGTGAACTCTGGGAGTTGGTGATGGACAGGGAGGCCTGGCATGCTGTGATTCATGGGGTCGCAAAGAGCTGGACATGGCTGAGTTGACTGAACTGAACTGAACTGAACCTTCTTTGTGAATTCCTTATAGGCAGACTTTTCTCTGACTATGGAATCTACAACTCTTTTCAATTAGCCAAACAAAAAGTAAGTAATAAACTTGGCTTCAGCCAAACTACTCCCAGAAGAGGGAGAGAGTTTGAGAAAGAAGCAAAATTCACTGGACTACATTGTTAGGGAGTCATGAGAATGGAGGGGATAAAGAAGAAATGCCCAAGCTAGTTGTCTACATGAAAACATTAGATATTTAAAAATTACTCAAATCATAAAAAAGAACAAAATAATTCAATTTATAGTATCATGGAGGAACCTAAATACTCTTATACTTAGTGAAGTAAATCAGACACAGGAAGACAAATACATGATATTGCTTATATGTGGTATCTAAAAAAAAAGTGTATAGATGAACTTATTTACAGAACAGAAGTAAAATCACAGATGTACCAAACAAACTTAGGTTACCAGGGGATAAGCAGGGGAAGGGATAAATGGGGAGTTTGGAATTGATATATATATACACTACTGTATATAAAATAGATAACTAATAAGAACCTAATGTATAGCACAGAGAGCTCTATTCAATACTCTGTAATGGCCTATATGGGAAAAGAATCTAAAAAAGAGGATATATATATATATATCTGGTTATATCTGATTAACTCTGCTGTATACCTGAAACTAACACAGCATGGTAAATCAGCTATAATTCAATAAAAATTAAAAACTAAAATAAAACTAAAAAACTAAAAATTAAAGATAGAGTAAATGAAGGGGAAAGAATAGTTCTACAGAATAATTAAGCAAGAGGAATGTGAAAATTCAGGCTCACTAATAAAAGCAGCAAAAAAGACATTGGGAAAGAATATAACACATTATTCAAACAAAGAAGTTAGGTAGGGTAAGAGTCTCCTGGAAGATGAGACAGTAGCAAATATTAAGAAAAACACACCATGCCACACAATCTGAATAGAAAATTCCCTCTCCTTTAATTGGCCAAAATACATAACAATTTTCTTCTACCAAAGACATTTATACGCATAATATCCTCTGGTTTATTTAAATGAAATGAAACAAGTAATACCCAAACTGATGCATCTTGAAACTTCTAAATTATCAGAGGCTGAGAGAAAAGCTGGAGATTTAGCAATGTATATTATGTTGTGGGAAAATTAGCCCCTCAAAATAGCAGAAGGGAAATTGGCAGCTTAGCCAAATAAACCAGAAGGAACGAATACTCTTACTCAGTAGCTGAAGGAAGAAAACTTGCTGGATAATATAGCCAAATATTGAGGGAATTTGTTTCAAGCATCTGCATATTTTTGAAGCTGACAATGTTCCCCCCTAAAAAGAAGTGTTGGCCCACTCACGCAGTAACACAGACAACGATTCACCAAGTTAATAATAATGGGAAACACCATTAAGGAAAAAACTGATAGCAAAAAGTTCACCTGAGGAAATGGATGGTTCCTTCATGTATTGCTCTCCCTGACAAGTGAGCACCTATCTCAGTTACATGAGGAGTGAAATTAATCAGTAGCTGTTTCTTGACCACCTGCTAGATTCTTTGCAAATCTGTGCCAGATGTACTGGAGAAGGAACGGAGTAAATGGAGAAGTAATAAAAATATCAACAACGTGACAGAAGTTTACTAATTATAGAGCAATTCTACAGCGATCCTTAAGCTAACGCAGAAAATTCACAAACCAAACTAATGATATTTAGAGTAATGACGTGGCTCATTTCCTTGATACTCTCCCTTATCTGCTGACCATCAGAAAAATACACCTCACTGCCAGGCTAGGTTCTCTCACCAGCCCATCCCAAAATTCACATTTTTTTCATCTCTTGGCCCCTATAGAATACCTATGCTGTCACCTGACATAGTATAAATTCAGTAAGGGTAAAAAATCTCTTTTAAGATCCTTTCAAATTTTCCTCTCCACCTTTACAATAGAATTCTTTTGAAATATATTATAAGTAAACATTGTTAATTGAATCTACTAGTACATATCAGGTAGGTTATTTCAAACGAAAAATTCAAAGACATACCTTTAACATTTTTTAGATGTTTAAAATGTCAAAATATTGGGAAAACTATGGATTGGTCTATAGTCAAAATGACCGAGCTAAGTTAATTCGTGATTTTTAGCACTGAGGAAATCCACATATATTTTATGCAAAGCTAGAAATTTGGAGAGTGTGGCTAATTTTCTGAGACTTTAGCTTCTATGTATACTGAACTGCCACCCCTGAACTGCTTGGACTTCGTTATAAATGGGATAGAGTTTTATTGTCTGGCTTACACTTTCAACAATATAAACATTAACAACCTTCAGAAAAATGAGGAATGGGGTGGGGAGTGAGGATGTGGGGGTAAGCACAGGAAAGAGTCACCAGTCGTGGTATTTGGTTATAAGAGAGGGGAAACAATTTATACAGGTTGTAAATCTAGACTTTGGAGCTAGACTATTGGGTTTAAATTCTGGCTCACTTATTTAGGAGGTGTGTGCTTGAATGAATCACTTACACCTCTCTGTGTCTCAGTTAGTCATCTATAAAAGAGGATGAAACTAGAACAGGATTGCTATGCCAATTATATAAGTGAATATATGCAAAATATTTAAAATACTCTCTGGTGCTAATAAACACAGGATCAGTTGATGTTCTTACTGCTGTTGCAACAGTATGGACTTTTGCTGTGTAAGAATATATAAAATAACCTCAATATTTAGTTTGATCTGTCTCAATGAACCCAAAAAGAACCATCCTTCTTTGTAGCCATGCTTATGAAAGTAAACATATGTTTAAGAGTATAAAGCAAGCTAGCATTAGTTATAGATATGGATGAGTTTGTAGTAACAGGTTTTTAAATTAGAAGGGAACTTGGATATAATCTTGGTTAACATCATCGGGTAACAGAGAAATGTACACTCAGATATTAGGTTGTGTGAGCAAAGAAAAACCGGAAAACTGAGGGTAGAGACAAAAATCCCTCAATATCTGCCTGTTTTCTCTAGCTGAGAGTCAGCACAGTGCATCAGAAAGCTTCCCAAACACTTCACCAAGGCTCAGAGTCCGCAATCATAAAATTGTACATGTAACAACACGACTTATCTTAGGGTGTTTGTGGAAATCAGAGATAACACATGTAACTAGCACTATATATATATATGGCACATGTGTGTGTGTGCTAAGTCGTTTCAGTTCTGTTCGACTCTTTGCAACTCCATGAATGCGTCTCTTATATCTCCTGCATTAGTAGGTGGGTTCTTTACCACTGTGGGCACCTGGGAAGCCCTGTATGGCACACAGAAGTAACAATGATGGAGACTTCCCTGGTGGTCCAGTGGTTCAGAATCCACTTTCCAATACACAGGATGTGGTTTTGATCCTTGGTCAGGGAACTAAAGATCCCATATACCAATGGGCAACTGAACCCATGTGCCACAATTAAAACCTGACACACCAAAAATAAATAAATAAAATTAAAAAAAAATTTTAATAACAATGATGATTATGATGGTGACAAGTTACTTNCTTCCCTGGTGGTCCAGTGGTTCAGAATCCACTTCCCAATACACAGGATGTGGTTTTGATCCTTGGTCAGAGAACTAAAGACCCCATATACCAATGGGCAACTGAACCCCTGTGCCACAATTAAAACCTGACACATTTATTTAAAATAAATAAATAAAATTAAAAAAATTTTTTAATAACAATGATGATTATGATGGTGACAAGTTACCTACTAAATACCCAAATTCTACATACTACATAAATACACTTCCATATTCTTCCTTTGTCATATTTGCAAACATAGAATAAATGAAAATAAATGAACAAGTTTACTAGTAATCTGTATCCATACCGCATGCACGCACTCCTACACTGTATGATACTAGGTTTACAAGATGCCTTAATACTTCCTTAAATACTAGCCAACATATTAATATCTAGCCTTCCTGATGTAGCATTGAAATTATGGCATTCTGGAGAAGAAAATAGCCTAAATTTTCAATTATGATACTAATGTTGGCATTTTTCTTCCCACGTGATGTTATTACAAATAATCACCAAAATATGCACAGTAATACTTCAATAAGCTACTAAACCTGATCGCTTCTCCTCCCTTTGTCATTTTGAATAATGTCTCTTACCTTGTCACTTTTTGCATTTCAAAGGCTAATTTGAAGTCTCAGCTTAACTCTCTCTGATATAATTATCACCCTCTCAAACATCCTTCAAAGCATTTTTCACATTTATTCATTCATGTTCACATTCATTTATTCACATTCACACATATATCACTATTTAAATATTTGAAATTAAGTGTTGAATGTCACCCCCACACTAACTTCAGAGTATTTCCAAACTACTACACTTAACAAATGTTCCATTAATATAGCCATAAATAAATAAGCTCCCAGTGAAAGTGAAAGTGAAGTCGCTCAGTCGTGTCCGACTCTTTGCGACCCCGTGGACTGTAGCCTACAAGGCTTCTCTGCCCTTGGGATTCTCTAGGCAAGAATACTGGAGTGGGTTACCATTTCCTTCTCCAGGGAATCTTTAGATCCATATTCTAGCACATAGGTCTAAGGTAGCAGTGAATATTTGANGACTCTTTGCGACCCCGTGGACTGTAGCCTACAAGGCTTCTCTGCCCATGGGATTCTCTAGGCAAGAATACTGGAGTGGGTTACCATTTCCTTCTCCAGGGAATCTTTAGATCCATATTCCAGCACATAGATCTAAGGTAGCAGTGAATATTTGAGAGTAAGCTTATACTACTACAAAAATACTTGAATTATTCTTAAACCAAGATTCTATATATTACATATATACAGTCATTATAAGAATAATAGCCTGTCTCCTTCACTTTAAGACTATGCTCCCAAGTTTTCTATTCTTTGACTCCCCAGCACCTTGCATGATGACTAGTGCATAGTGCTGCTCTGGAAACACTTGTTAAATTGCTAACTGAGATTTGGCTCTCTTGCTTTAGCAAAATGACAATTTCTCATGAGTCAGCACGTGACACATAATAAAAGTAACAGATGAAAAACATGAGTGGAAATTAAACATAATTCTGATACTCATGACACTTAAATCATACAGTTTAATAATTGTACAATTAAACAATTATTCATTGCCTAAAGAGCATTACTAACTACAGAACATTCAGTACAGAAAAAAGTATGGCTTCAGAGAGGTACAATTTATATAAAACTTAAAGAAGTCATTAAACTACTACTGTCACCAACAAACCAAAATGTCAAGTGGAATGACAGTACCTCTTCACATTCTTGTTCAAACTGCCATGGAAAGAGATTTTAAACTAAGTTAAGAAGTGAAAGAAATAAGGATAAACGAGAAAATGAGGTGAGGTGGTTTTTTTTTTTTTCGCATGTTAGCTTAAACTATTTAAAGCACAGCATTTCTAAGAGGAATTTTGAGAATGATTGAGATGAAAATCTGAAACTGGCCTAGTTTATAGAGCCTGTTAGAGTGCAATGAGGCTCGTGTATTACCAACCGCTGGGAAATCATTGTACTTCATACTAGTGTTGCTCACAGACACCAATATCTGTGTGGGCTTCCCTGATAGCTCAGCTGGTAAAGAATCCACCTGCGATGCAGGAGACCCCAGTTCAATTCCTGGGCTGGGAATGTCCCCTGGAGAAGGGATAGGCTATGCACTCCGATATTCTTGGGCTTCCCTGGTGGCTAAGCAGGTAAAGAATCCACCTGCAATGCAGGAGACCTGACTTTGATCCCTGGGTTGGGAAGATCCCCTGGATAAGGGAAAGGCTACCTAACTCCAGCATTCTGGCCTGAAGAATTCCATTGATGGTATACTCCATGGAGTCGCAAAGAATCAGACAAGACTGAGTGACTTTCACTTTCAGTGAAAGAGATGACAAAAATGATCCAAAGACAACAAACTGTACTCTCCTTATAATGCATGGCTGCGCTTATAGATTTACAGAGACTTTTCATTTTGCTTGATTTTGTTTTCAAAGCATCCTCCTCAGTTCCCTGTTTCTGTCCAGAAGCTGAATTCAACTGCTGACATGCATGTCTCAGAATGATTATCTGCTGTTCCTTATCCTCACAGTGACCTNACTTTGACTTTTCACTTTCATGCATTGGAGAAGGAAATGGCAACCCACTCCAGTGTTCTTGCCTAAAGAATCCCAGGGACAAGGGAGCCTGGTGGGCTGCCGTCTACGGGGTCGCACAGAGTCGGACACAACTGAAGCGACTTAGCAGCATATATATATATACACACACACACACACAAACACAATGAAACACTACTTAACCATCAAAAGAATGTTGCCATTTGCTATAACATGGCTGGATCTGGAGGGTATTCTTAGTGAAATAAGTCATACAGAGAAAGACAAATAGTTCCTATTTTTCTATTCTTTTTTCTCTTATTCTGTTATTACCCACATTTTGTAGATGTGGACTCTTGCCACCATGTTCTTGAGATCCTTAAGGTTGGTCAAAATGACCCTCATCTGGGAAATAGGGCTAGAGTTTGACTTTGAAGAATAGATAGTAAAGAAGGAGATTTTCAAGAATGCATTTGAATTACTAAATTCAAGGTGCATCTTGAATTATTTATATACTCTTTTAATATCATGTTTATCTTAAAGATTCTAAGCAGAGCAAATAGCTATTTAATTTACAAATATCCTTGTAAGAATCTATGAGCACTTGAACAGTGAAAAGTCTATGAAGAATAGCTACAGTGAAATGTAAACAGACAAAGCAATTAGGTAGATGGGACAGGAAAGGTGCAGAGTGGAGACATATGCACTTGTATTCAGAAAAGTACCCATTGATATTCCATCCTATCATGGGATAGGAGAAAATGTCCCACTATGGACTGATCTCTGTTCTAATGAATGATGCCATCACCATCTATCTCATCCTTCATTTCCCTGTCCCAGCATCTAATCAGTCATTAAGATGTGAAATGAGAAGTTTGAGGTTTGCAAGCCCAGCCCTGCCACTTACCAGATAAATAACTTTGGGCAGATTGCTTGATCCCTAACTAGCAATATCCTCATTGGTAAAACATGGACAAAAATAGAATGTATTTTATAAGTTGTTAGAATTAAAATGTATCTACAATGTCTGTAAAAGTTCTTACTAAAAGCATTTGGAATATTTTGCTGTTGTTATTTAACCACAGAAATACAAACAAAAGACTCTGTTAGGCTCATTATTTTATACATATGTATTATATATATATATATACACACACACACACACACACACACACACACACATACATTCTAATGTCTACCTGTATAGCTATATTATAAGTTAAATACTATAAAACAGAATTTAAGAGAACAAACCCTACACTCAGACACAACTAAATTAAGCTAAATATTGGGTCTACCATTTTCTAGTTGTGTTATCTTGAATACATCACTTAACAACTTCAAGGGTCACTTTCTTCATCTGTAAAATAGTTATTGTGAGCTTGCAATTAATTAGCACATGTTAAGTATATCACACAGTACCTGACACAATGTAAAAGTCAGAGGAATTTTAGTCATTATATCATGGGTTGTTTTTTTTTCCACAATATACAATGTACTTACATTAATATATAGTTTCTGACTGAACAAGAACTGTGGAATATATTTTCAAATAATTTTTAAAATATGATTTTATTAAGAAATCTCCACATTTTATAGTTACTTATTTTCCAAACCATCCTATTAATCCAGATCAACTGTGTCAGTGAGCAGGTATGTACTCTAAGAAGCAGTAGGGGTACGGAAAGATAGAACCACAAAAATAGAGTTCAGCTTAAATACTGGAAGGGCAAAGTCAAAGCTAGAATTATAATAATGTCACAGAAGCAAAACATCCACTTTCCTTCCTGAGATGCCTAAAAACATATTCAGGCTGCCCGTAGCAACTCTTAAGAGTCTGCCAATCAGCCTTTTCTCCTTGCTTCATGAATATTCCATAAACCATAATCTTTCCAATTCCCAAGAAATAAAAATGGTAACCATAAAACTCTGCTAGGCCATTAACAGTCCATAGGTCACATATAGTGACAATGAATCAAACGACTAGTGAGCTTACCCAAAGGACCAGTGAACTATCAAATATTGTGCAGACTGAAGGCAATTTTAAATGAGGAATTTAAACACATTTTAAACAAAGGCAGTATTATTCAAGTAAGCAAATAGCTACACAAGTTGGAACACATTAGAATAATAAAATTTCAACTATTTGATTAAAATCTATACTGAAAATCCAAACTTACTAAGATGGTCAGAATATTTCCTATCAGCATCATATTTAAAAATTTTGCTCTTAACATTCTCTTTCCCCTTCTTGCTTTCTTATTTATCTAAGTTTTTCTCTGTCTCCTTCCCTTCCTCAATTTTAATGCATTCTCAACCTTCAAAGCTAAACTTAATACTGAAAGTATTCAATGACAACTGAGCCCCAAAGCCAGGGGTGTTCTGGCAGCAATATGTACTCTGGAAGATGGATGGGAATTCATTAATCACTGTCCTTAGAACACAGATTCTTCAAGGAAACTGCCCTAGAGATCTAAGTTATAATACATACATGATTACACACTGTAGAGAATGTGAAACATATATTTTGATGNCACAATATACAATGTACTTACATTAATATATAGTTTCTGACTGAACAAGAACTGTGGAATATATTTTCAAATAATTTTTAAAATATGATTTTATTAAGAAATCTCCACATTTTATAGTTACTTATTTTCCAAACCATCCTATTAATCCAGATCAACTGTGTCAGTGAGCAGGTATGTACTCTAAGAAGCAGTAGGGGTACGGAAAGATAGAACCACAAAAATAGAGTTCAGCTTAAATACTGGAAGGGCAAAGTCAAAGCTAGAATTATAATAATGTCACAGAAGCAAAACATCCACTTTCCTTCCTGAGATGCCTAAAAACATATTCAGGCTGCCCGTAGCAACTCTTAAGAGTCTGCCAATCAGCCTTTTCTCCTTGCTTCATGAATATTCCATAAACCATAATCTTTCCAATTCCCAAGAAATAAAAATGGTAACCATAAAACTCTGCTAGGCCATTAACAGTCCATAGGTCACATATAGTGACAATGAATCAAACGACTAGTGAGCTTACCCAAAGGACCAGTGAACTATCAAATATTGTGCAGACTGAAGGCAATTTTAAATGAGGAATTTAAACACATTTTAAACAAAGGCAGTATTATTCAAGTAAGCAAATAGCTACACAAGTTGGAACACATTAGAATAATAAAATTTCAACTATTTGATTAAAATCTATACTGAAAATCCAAACTTACTAAGATGGTCAGAATATTTCCTATCAGCAACATATTTTAAAATTTTGCTCTTAACATTCTCTTTCCCCTTCTTGCTTTCTTATTTATCTAAGTTTTTCTCTGTCTCCTTCCCTTCCTCAATTTTAATGCATTCTCAACCTTCAAAGCTAAACTTAATACTGAAAGTATTCAATGACAACTGAGCCCCAAAGCCAGGGGTGTTCTGGCAGCAATATGTACTCTGGAAGATGGATGGGAATTCATTAATCACTGTCCTTAGAACACAGATTCTTCAAGGAAACTGCCCTAGAGATCTAAGTTATAATACATACATGATTACACACTGTAGAGAATGTGAAACATATATTTTGATGAAATTTATTATAAATTCCTTCCAAACCTGTAAAGACCATGACTCTATGCCCTTCACAAACAAATTTCATCATCTTATTCCTTATTATGCCATTTGCACACAGCATGAGGCCCATGCTGCCAAGAAGAGTTACTGAATTCAAGCGGACTTAGCCAACTGGCCGCACCAAACCTAGCATTCATCAGTGATAACAACTGTTACAGTCAAAAAATATGTTTCAAGGAGGTATTAGTTCTCATCCCTCCTTTGGAAATTCTGCAGAATAGTTTGATGTTAGTTAAGCAGTACTTTCAAGTATATACAATAACACTATGCAAGGATTTTTATCACCTTGCAAAAATGAAGAGAATCATATCAACTCATTATAAACAGAAAAAAACTACATATATATATATATATATATATAGTGTCTCCAAATGCAGAATCTTTAGACTTTAGCAATCCTGGGATCGGGGGAAGTTAATAGCTACAAGGAAAAGTCAATATATTTAATAACTTCCATAATATTAGAAAATGATAAGTTGAAATACATTGTTTTAAAAGTTAAACACTGGTTATATAATAATAGGACAGATAGCTTTCAAAGTATATGAAAAAATAAAGAATATGAAAATTTAGCAATAAAAATGCATTACAAAAGTTAATATTAAGAAAGAATATAAAAGTTAATGAAATCAGACCAAATAGAATTCAAGGGGTATTATATGGAATCTCCCCATAGAGGTTATCTTATGATCAAATTCACAGAGTTAAATGAAAATAGAGCTGTTATAAATCTTTACATGTTGAGTATCACAGCATCAAGATGCATAAGACAAAACTAGTTAAAATGCAAAACTAACACAATCTCATTTGGGGAGAATTTTTCTTAAGTTTTTTGGTATTTGAAAGATCAAGAAAGCAAGAAGTGACTTATAAAGTTATTAAGAAGTGACATAATAATGTTTTAGGTAAAATTAGTAACTAACAGTCAACTCCGTAATTTCCATCAAACACTTATAAGCTTTAGTATAATCCATAATGAAAATGTCAATAACATTCAAATCTATACAGGTAACATTTCCAAACATAAGGTGGTTCAACTAAAAATACAATGAAGCTAGATAAATAAACAATATCCCATTTGGAACTTGTAATATTATCTTCCAAATAATTATGAGCATATATAGAAAAATAGCAGCATAATTGCAAAATATTTAGCAAATAATTATGATAATATATCATTAAAAAGTTATGAATTATGGCCAAAGTTGTATGCAAAGGAAATCTCATTGCAATAAAGGAAACTTTATTATTAAATAAGAAACAGTGAAAATAAATTAAGAACTAAACTCAAAATGCTAGAAAAAGAGTAACAAAATTAACCTGCAGAAAGATGAAATTAAAATAAATCTTAAGTCAACAATAAGAATAAAAAGCAAATAAATAAATACAGGATAATTTTTTAAAGGAACAATAGATAGAATTATTCTACCAAGGCCTCAATACAACAANAGCCCCAAAGCCAGGGGTGTTCTGGCAGCAATATGTACTCTGGAAGATGGATGGGAATTCATTAATCACTGTCCTTAGAACACAGATTCTTCAAGGAAACTGCCCTAGAGATCTAAGTTATAATACATACATGATTACACACTGTAGAGAATGTGAAACATATATTTTGATGAAATTTATTATAAATTCCTTCCAAACCTGTAAAGACCATGACTCTATGCCCTTCACAAACAAATTTCATCATCTTATTCCTTATTATGCCATTTGCACACAGCATGAGGCCCATGCTGCCAAGAAGAGTTACTGAATTCAAGCGGACTTAGCCAACTGGCCGCACCAAACCTAGCATTCATCAGTGATAACAACTGTTACAGTCAAAAAATATGTTTCAAGGAGGTATTAGTTCTCATCCCTCCTTTGGAAATTCTGCAGAATAGTTTGATGTTAGTTAAGCAGTACTTTCAAGTATATACAATAACACTATGCAAGGATTTTTATCACCTTGCAAAAATGAAGAGAATCATATCAACTCATTATAAACAGAAAAAAACTACATATATATATATATATATATATAGTGTCTCCAAATGCAGAATCTTTAGACTTTAGCAATCCTGGGATCGGGGGAAGTTAATAGCTACAAGGAAAAGTCAATATATTTAATAACTTCCATAATATTAGAAAATGATAAGTTGAAATACATTGTTTTAAAAGTTAAACACTGGTTATATAATAATAGGACAGATAGCTTTCAAAGTATATGAAAAAATAAAGAATATGAAAATTTAGCAATAAAAATGCATTACAAAAGTTAATATTAAGAAAGAATATAAAAGTTAATGAAATCAGACCAAATAGAATTCAAGGGGTATTATATGGAATCTCCCCATAGAGGTTATCTTATGATCAAATTCACAGAGTTAAATGAAAATAGAGCTGTTATAAATCTTTACATGTTGAGTATCACAGCATCAAGATGCATAAGACAAAACTAGTTAAAATGCAAAACTAACACAATCTCATTTGGGGAGAATTTTTCTTAAGTTTTTTGGTATTTGAAAGATCAAGAAAGCAAGAAGTGACTTATAAAGTTATTAAGAAGTGACATAATAATGTTTTAGGTAAAATTAGTAACTAACAGTCAACTCCGTAATTTCCATCAAACACTTATAAGCTTTAGTATAATCCATAATGAAAATGTCAATAACATTCAAATCTATACAGGTAACATTTCCAAACATAAGGTGGTTCAACTAAAAATACAATGAAGCTAGATAAATAAACAATATCCCATTTGGAACTTGTAATATTATCTTCCAAATAATTATGAGCATATATAGAAAAATAGCAGCATAATTGCAAAATATTTAGCAAATAATTATGATAATATATCATTAAAAAGTTATGAATTATGGCCAAAGTTGTATGCAAAGGAAATCTCATTGCAATAAAGGAAACTTTATTATTAAATAAGAAACAGTGAAAATAAATTAAGAACTAAACTCAAAATGCTAGAAAAAGAGTAACAAAATTAACCTGCAGAAAGATGAAATTAAAATAAATCTTAAGTCAACAATAAGAATAAAAAGCAAATAAATAAATACAGGATAATTTTTTAAAGGAACAATAGATAGAATTATTCTACCAAGGCCTCAATACAACAAAACAAAACAAAACAAACACACACAAAAAACACAACAATAAAAGGCAGAAAGGACACAAAATTACTTATGGGGAAAGGGAAAGGGAATAAAACTGTTGATAATGAGTTTTTTATCTGACAATAGTAAACAAAATTAATTCTAATAATTTCAAAAATCTTGATGAAACTGATTTCTTAAGAAGAAAATGTAAGCTATCCAAACTTACTTTAATGGAAGGACAATCATTTTTCTATCGGCTCATACGTCATTCTTAGAGAACCAGTGCCCGTATCCCTGTACTGGGAAGGAGAGCTATAAACTGAAGGACCCTTAACACTTCATGCCTACCAGGGTAAACAGCTAACCTAATTTGTTCTACTGGCATCTTCTCTGGAGGACTTCCTGGTCTCAGAACTGAATTCTATTATTGTCACAAGGCCCAAACATTTCCTTCCCACTTCGGTGATTCAGCACTATCAAAGCAATGTACCATCTAATGTACCTGTTTTGCTATATATATACATTATTTTTTGTAAATTTTCTGTCTCTCCTATCCTACATACTTAAATGTAAGTCCATAGAGTAAGATAATTGTCAGAGGGCTTTGTATGCCCTTGTTTCTCAGATCATCAGCAGTGTCTGGTGCATAGTTGATACTAAATGTGTATTTGGTGAATGAGTGAAAAAAAGAATGAATGCATGTTTGAATAATTAAGGGGATGAGTTATTACCTACAGAGAATAGAGTTGGTGACTTACATACACTTTGATTTGGGCACATGCAGACAAAAGGAGCTTTAGACTCATTTGCGGCAACTACAATAAGGCTGTGTATAACTGACCATAGATACTTCTTTGATTAAGGAAAGAAAACGAGAGAGAAATAGTGGAGTATCAGAGGAGGGGGAGCAGAAAGAAGAGATGGAGGAGGAAGAAGAGGAGGTGATGATTGCTTGCTTTCTCATTTTCATGATGCTCTGCTATTTTTGTACAACTGGTATCCAAAAGTCACTTTTTAATTTTTTTTTAATTTGCAGAATCACTTATGTGCCCAATGTAAATTACAGTAGCTCTTATATACTTTCATATCCTTTTAGATCTATCTCTTTGGGACAAGAATTCTCAATCTTGGATGGATATCACCTGCACCTATGAGTCTTCTAGTTTATTGGTTTTCTTTTCTTTTCTTATACAAGGGCACAGCCCCATGGGGGCAGTTCTAATGCGGAGCCATGCTAAGAATCACTGCTTTATTTTGTTCAATGAACTCTACTAAGATGCTTTTCCACCCTACTTAAGGGTATCCACAGGTTCCTCTTAATTGCATACATAATATTTTGCCCCCCCCAAAATTAAAAAATTTTAAATTAAGAACTTCCATTTGAACAGCTCTATGTACATCTATCTCATCCAGAGGTGTTTAATTTTTAAGCCATTAATTATAGTTTCAAAGTAGAAATTTATGATTATCCTTTAACATTTTTTGAATTTGTAAATGTGTTACAAATTGTCATTGGGATTTTCAACTTCCTAGCTTTTCCCCTGGCAATGGAAATTTGACCAAGATGCTGAAATCTCGAGCTAAAGGATATTAAGTCAAATACCTGCAGAGGTGTTTCAAGACGCTTTTCTCTCAGCACTGGAGCAGCTGAAATTTCCTGGGGGACTTTTGATGTCTTCCTTTTGGCTTTTTCCATTTGAACGTTGGTAAAGTAGTTGACGGCAGCAAACTCAATAAGGGCCGAAAATACAAAAGCAAAGCAGACAGCTATGAACCAATCCATGGCAGTTGCATAGGACACTTTGGGCAAAGAATGCCGTGCACTGATGCTCAGTGTAGTCATGGTCAGGACTGTGGTTATTCCTTCAAAGGAAAAGAGCAAAGAGACAAAATACTTTATGGTTACTTCTGTGCAGAAAAAACAACCAAACAAAAAGATCTGGAAATTTGGTGGGTGGCAGTAACAAAGTTTATAATAATTCAAAACAAACCATCTTTGATATGATTCCAATCCTAATGGTTCAGTGAAATTAGCACAGGCTTTGGAGTGAGAAACAGATGTGATTCAAATACTTACTCCTCTAATCACTGGTTCAGTGTGAGTTGGATTAAGTTAATGAAATACACTGGGTTTCACTTGATACCCACTTACTGAGGTAACTATGAAGACTTAAAGTATGTAAGGCAACTAACATACGTTGGGTTGATATTAGTACCCAGGCCAATATACCTGAGAAACTCAACACCTAAGAAGTGTGATTCACTGAAGCACTGATTCTCAACCAGGAGTGGGAAGATGGTAGCACTGAAAATTAAAGCATCAGAATTTCATGTCTGGAGTAGGCATGGTCCACATTATTGAAACTCTCTACCAGAAAAATCACAAGTTATATACACTCAAAATCTTTACCTGAATATTACCTATTTAATTAAAATAATACATGTACTAGTTATAAAATAGCTCAATTTATATAAAACAGAAGGAATGCTCCCAATAAATAGATTTCTAGAACAATTTGGTTTTAAAAATATTGGACATCTCAGTTCAGTTCAGTCACTCAGTGATGTCCAACTCTTTGCGACCCCATGGACTACAGCAAGCCAGGCTTCCTTGTCCATCAGCAACTCCTGGAGCTTGTTCAAACTCATGTCCATTGAGTCGGTGATGCCATCCAAACATCTCATTCTCTGTTGCCCCTTCTCTTCCTGTCTTCAATATTTCCCAGCATAAGGGTCTTTTTTAATGAGTCAGTTCTTCGAATTAGGTGGCCAAAGTATTGGAGCTTCAACATCAGTACTTCCAATAAGTATTCAGGATTGATTTTCTTTGATTGGACATCTACTGCCCTTCAGTTTATGGTTGGCAGGAAAATACTGGTAACAAGAATAACAGTATTTCTCTCCCATCAATAAGCTTCTGAAGCATATCATCTCCAGAAAATCCTTTTCTGCAGAGCCTGGAAAAATGTTAATCCCCATTCTCAATGGAAAAAATCCCACTTGCCACTGAAACTATAGAGAAATTCATTATTTAAGAATGCTAAATATTTGCACAATTGCCCCTTTCTGCATCTTTGTTTCTCTGTGGATCTAACCCACGTTATGTAGTTAAGTTACCATATCCCTTTAAATCATTCTATGTAATACCTAGGAAATCTCCTGAATTGATACACTCAGATGTTTAGGAATGATGATGATGAAGATAATAACAATGATGAAGGCATAAACTATTTATTCCAATCCATGCCAATCCCTAGCCTAAAGTCACATGTTAAACTGAAGGAACAGTGAGCCCCATGCAATAATGAAGGAATAAAAATATTTTGATGCAGGGAGAAATAACATTGCCTCTTCAACTCGGCACTTAATTATATTCTACCTTGTATTGTTCCCTAATTGTTCCATTTGTGTGAGCTTTGTTTCCACAACTTCATTAAGCATTGACTCAAGGGCAGAAATATTTAACACCACTTTGGAATTTACCATATTTCACATAGTGCCGAGCACATGATAAATATGTAGTAAATAAAAATACATTTTGCAGCTCTTCACGAATCCATTTTCCTTCTAATCCTTTCTGAATTGTCAGTTTTAAAACATGAGAAATTAGAACAACTGTGTAGCTTCTGAGCTATGGATATTTCAAAAGTATTCCATAAACTATACAGAGGGAACAAGTTGAGAATTTGGTTGTATTCTCTTAAAGGAAATGTTTGTGATATTTTTAACATTTTATAAGTTTAAAACAGACTTAAGATATGTTTGTTGAACCAAATATATAAATATCTAAATGCCTATGAAAATGCAATATTGTGAATTTATTACACTTTGTTTTGGAAAGAGACCTCAGGACTTTTAGGCCTCTATTTTATTTTATTTTATTTTTATTTTTTAGTTTGGTTCAGTTCAGTTCAGTCACTCAGTCGTGTCCGACTCTTTGCGACCTGGAAAATGGCACCATCCCTATGGTCATTGAGAGATAGTGAATAAACCCTAAATTAATTCTGATAACTTCTAGCTGCAAAATTTAAATATAAATCAAAGGTTTTCTTCTTATTCATAGCAACTTAAATGGCCTATTAAAAATTAAAAACTGTTCTGCAACTTTATTAGGTATATTTCCTCTAATAGCATAGAAATTATATTGAAAGAGCTTGAAAATATAATATAAACAGTGCCATTTAAGTAAGAATACTACTGAAAAATCAGAAAGTTTTACAGAGACCATAATGTAATCAAAAATGAATCTGAAACTCAAATATAAATAACTTAAGATTATCCATGTTGCTTTGAACATTTTTTTGGTAATAGAAAAATTTCTCTTGAGGATAAGCAGTAATGGTCTTTTTCTCTCCTGCAATATGAGAGAAATTTCATCATTAATGACAAGTAAGCAGAATATTAATGCAATTATTGAGTTGTGAATCCAAAAATGACTTTCTGATTGTTAAGGAGGGTAGATCACCAAGTTTATGAATATGTTCAATAATATATGGCTATGTGGCTGCTTTGCATTTCTTTTTTATTGTCTAGAGTACACTTGTTTTAAAAGTTTGCACAAAGGTCTTTCAGATATTATGGTCCTTATTTTATGACGGTTGGCAAAATTAAGAAAGTAACTGGCATAAATAGTTGGCTGAGTGTTTGAAATTGCCATCCCTTTAGACATTAAAAAGTTTCTCTGTCTGGAGTTCAATTTTAAGAAAGAACTAGCACGACAGGAATGGGCTTTTTACACCTGTGTCTAGGTGAAGCAGTTGGTTAAATGGACACCAGCAAAACAGCAAACAGATGCTAACCTCTCAGATAAGAAGCCATGCTTCTTCTGCATCTAGGAAGACAGTACATCTGTCACATCTACCCTGAAAATACTTTAATAACCATGGAACTTTTTTGACAAGTTCAGATATTGATGCCAGGCCCTGTTTTTAGAGTGCTGAATATGCACCATATTGGCTGGCCCAGGAGCTAGAAGAGGACATTTAAGAGTAGACTAAGACAATACACAGGAGTGAATTTTGGGCTAGCTACTCCTAGAAAATGAACTAGTAATGATGTAGATATGCCAGCTGGCCTTTACGCACTTTTCATGTTTCACTATACTGGAATAATTAGAAAACTTAAGAGGCATACATCTTTAGTGACAGACCTTTCCAGAGAATTTGGCACACTCTACTTCTCATGTTTACACTAATTTTTATTAGGTTTTCTTTTTGCGTCATCTTGAGTGACATCTCTTACTCAGCAAATTCTTTCTTGAGTAAAGAGAAAAATGAGAATTGGGACAGATAAATGCTAGTCCAGAATTATTTCTTTTTATTTGAATCTCATATGAAATAGACTGTTCACTCCCCCCTCCCCACATACTTAAAACTTAACTTCCTTAAGAAAATACCATCGAAAATCGCAACAAACAATTAAATAGTTACCATTCTGGCACATCTTAGGTCTTAGAAGACTTCATTATTGGGCATAATTTTTCTGGTCAATCCAAACCAGTATCTTGGTGCCTGAGCACAATCAGAAGCAAATGGAAAGTTTCCCTCAAAGTATGCAGAGCACACAGCCGTACACATCCACTCAGCAGCTCTGAAGTCATCCACAAGCTCCCAGGTCCCCAGACTGCCTCCTCCACCCCCACCCCCACCACATAAAGACAGAATAGCAGAGTGGACATAAGGGAGTTCCCAAAGTTAGGCAGAAATTGTTTTGGGTTTATCACTTCAATATATGATTTTATACAAGTTTCTTAATCTCTTTCTGTCTATATCCTTATCCATATAAAATTACTAATGCCTAACTTGATGAGTTATTCTGAAGATTAAATAAGATGATCTCTATCAGTACATGGCAAATTTTATTATCATTATTATTAGTGTTACCAGGGCTGCCGTCTATGGCTCACACAGTCGGACACACAACTGAAGCAACTTAGCAGCAGCAGCAATATCCTTACTGTACGATACATAATGTCCTTACGCTAGCTTATCTGGATAGGAAATATTGGATGGATACAGCTATAACTAATGTTCTCCCCCATCCCACTCCCCACGACATACCACTGGAAATTCTATTATTTGGGGACAAATGAGACAGAACAGTGGCTATGAGTTTGTAATCAACCAAGAAAGCATTCAAAGCTCATCAACCAATCACAATAACTATAAAATAAAGAGAACATTCACATGATAGTATCAAGTAGTGAGTCTCAAAATGAGAGAGATAGCAGCACCGACTGTCATAATAGTCAATGACACTAAAAACAGTATTCACTGTGGTAGCCTTTGTATCCAAATAAACCCATCGAATCTTCACAGCAACCTTATGCAGTAGTAACAATTCACCCTGTTGTAACACTTGAGGAAACAGGCAGAAATAACTCACTGAAGGCTCACAGCTAATAAATGGTAGACTTTAGGTTACAACCTAGGCCATCTTGTTCCAGAGTCTGCACTTTTTGACGTGGATGCCTCTTATTCAAAGGCAGCATTAATGGGGCAATATTTTCTGTTGCAGAAATTATTTAGGAGCATAGGATAAAGAGGGTAATACATGTGGAAGTGATTTTATTTTTATTTTCAATGATGATAGTTCTTGAAACATTAATATTATTTGTACAAGGGAAAGTTAAGGGACTTTGACCTGGTTCTCAGCCCCTAACTTGCTCCCAGTCAGGCTGTCTTTATACATGATGTACATAGCCAAGGTTAACTGAGTGATCACTGCACTTAATGAGACAATAAACATCAAGCATTTAGCAAATTAATCTTTTGTTGGGAACACAGATAGACCTAGAGATTATCATACTGAGTGGAAGTAAACCAGACTGAGAAAGAAAACTATATATTAATAGAATATAACTTACGTGTAAAATGTAAACACTGATAAAAATGAACTTATTTATAAAACAGAAACAGACATATAGACATAAAAGAAACTTATGGTTACCAAAGGGGAAGAAGATGTGGGAGGAACAACTTAAGAGTTTGGGATTAACATACACACTACATACACAAAATGGATAAAAAACAAGGATTTACTGTATATTCAGTATTTTGTAATAATCTATAAGGGAAAAGAATCTAAAAATATATACATATATATTTATATATATGTCTACATATATATCGGAGAAGGCAATGGCACCCCACTCCAGTACTCTTGCCTGGAATATCACATGGACAGAGGAGCCTGGTAGGCTGCAGTCCATGGGGTCACTGAGAGTTGGACATGACTCAGTGACTTCACTTTCACTTTTCACTTTCATGCATTGGAGAAGGAAATGGCAACCCACTCCAGTGTTCTTGCCTGGAGAATCCCAGGGACGAGGGAGCCTGGTGGGCTGCAGTCTATGGGGTCGCAGGGACTCAGACACGACTGAAATGACTTAGCAGCAGCAGCAGCTACATATATATATATATATATCTGTGTTATATAACTGAAACTAACACAATATTGTAATAATGTTGTAATAATGCTGTAAAGAGCATTGTTGGATAGGAACCTGGAATGCTAGGTCCATGAATCAAGGCAAATTGGAAGTGGTCAAACAGGAGATGGCAAGAGTGAACATCAACATTCTAGGAATCAGTGAACAAAGATGGACTGGAATGGGTGAATTTAACACAGATGATCATTATATCTACTACTGCAGGCAGGAATCCCTTAGAAGAAATGGAGTAGCCATCATGGTCAACAAAAGAGTCCACAATGCAGTACTTGGATGCAATCTCAAAAATGACAGAATGATTTCTGTTCATTTCCAAGGCAAACCATTTAGTATCACAGTAATCCAAGTCTATACCCTGACCAGTAATGCTGAAGAAGCTGAAGTTGAACAGTTCTATGAAGACCTACGAGAGCTTCTAGAACTAACACTCCCAAAAGATGTCCTTTTCACTACTGGGGACTGGAATGCAAAAGCAGAAAGTTAAGAAACACCTGGAGTAACAGGTAAATTTGACCTTGGAGCATGGAATGAAGCAGGGCAAAGGCTAATAGAGTTTTGCCAAGAGAATGCACTGGTCATAGCAAACACCCTCTTC
>SJYW01052993.1:60100-89369 GCA_006410735.1 Raphicerus campestris
ATGTTTTTGGGCTCCAAAATCACTGCAGGTGGTGACTGCAGCCATGAAATTAAAAGACGCTTACTCCTTGGAAGAAAAGTTATGACCAACTTAGATAGTATATTCAAAAGCAGAGACATTACTTTGCCGACTAAGGTCTGTCTAGTCAAGGCTATGGTTTTTCCTGTTGTCACGTACGGATGTGAGAGTTGGACTGTGAAGAAGTCTGAGCGCCGAAGAATTGATGCTTTTGAACTGTGGTGTTGGAGAAGACTCTTGAGAGTCCCTTGGGTTGCAAGGAGATCCAACCAGTCCATTCTGAAGGAGATCCAACCAGTCCATTCTGAAGGAGATCAACTCTGGGATTTCTTTGGAAGGGGTGATGCTAAAGCTGAAACTCCACTAATTTGGTCACCTCATGCGAAGAGTTGACTCATTGGAAAAGACTCTGATGCTGGGAAAGATTGAGGGCAGGAGGAGAAGGCGACGACCGAGGATGAGATGGCTGGATGGCATCACAGACTCAATGAACGTCAGTCTGAGTGAACTCCGGGAGTTGGTGATGGACACGGAGGCCTTGTGTGCTGCGATTCATGGGGTCGCAAAGAGTCAGACATGACTGAGTGATTGAACTGAACTGAACTGAACTGAGAGAGATATTAAATTAAATATCATTATAACTAATTGTAATATTTTACAATCAGCCAAACACATGGCTGATAGGCAAAGGCTTATTAACAGCTAAAAAAATTAAAACTCAAGTGTTCTGGATTTGATACAATGATGAATGATATATAGGAAGCTAGTATATAAACAAAAAGAAAAAACGTGGCATACTCAGAAAATACCATGTAGATAGACTACAATGAGTTAACAAACTAAGCATATAATACTTTCAATTCAATGCATTTAAACCTTTTGTTCCTCTTCATTAAAAGGCAAATATTTCTAAGGCTTTCATATTCATTCACCCATGACTTTTATTTTAAGCACCCAGTGCGTTTCATTTTAACACCTAGACATGATTGTAACTCAATTACACAGCATTAAGCTAGGTACCCAAGAATATCACCCACAGTGAAATTATATCCAGATTTACACTTGGTCTTCACCTGCCAGTTCACAATAAAGGAAATCTGATGGGAACCCAAAGGAAGGAATGGAATGCACTTATCCTCTCAAGCTTTATTACTTTGTATTAGCCGATAAAAATGAAATCTTACGTGATTCTTTACTTAGCACAGCCAGATATATTACTGTTTAATATTTTCTCAGAGATGATATCTAAAGGCTAGTCCCATGAATCACAATCAAAATATAATATGGACAAAAATAACCAAGAAATGAATTATAATTACCAAATACAGTCCTAGCTGGAACTGATTCCTTATTTATCCAGAATGAAACTTGAGAAAGAATTACTGTCATAATACATGGAATATATGTTTGAATCATAAAATAACCCATCTTCCGTCTGAGGTGAAAGTAGACCGTCATAACAATATATTCACCTGTGAATGAAGCATGAGGAAAATTGTTATATTAATAGGTTCTGTGAGTAAACATTCAATGGTTTTATAATCATATTTCAGACTAACAAACCGTATTCTAGGCAAAGAAAGTATCTGCTCTGCATGACAATACAAGCATTGAGAAATATGAAGTTCCCAACAAGAGGAAAACAATACTGAGCATCATTACATAGAAAAACATTTCTGTTGTTACATCGTGATTAAGCAATTTAGTAAGTTGGGCTATAATTTTATAAAAACTCTTGCAGTGCTTTCTGTTTTAAAGATCTAACACTGCAAAAGCAATTAGACTTCATTTTCAGCATTTTTAAGAGCAGAATTTAGAGTTAACTTTTATGGGAAATCACTAGGAAAAAAATATGAAAATATACACACCTGTACGAAAATATAAAGCCCCGTTTTAGAAAGAATTGTAATACACAGCTATACATTGTATATACATATACACTTAGAGAAAGGTTGCCTTATTGTTTTAGTTTCAGGAAAAAACTTTCTTTCTAAATGTGATATATGTGGGAAAAAAATATAAAGAAACACATATAGACCCATCCATAACATCCCTGAGTTCAGGTATGTTTTATTAGCTTTTAGACAAAAACCTAAAAAAGATAGTAAGTAAATATATCATAAGATTTCTCATAGCACTTGATAAAATTTTTAATATTACATCTGAAAGTAACTTGCTAAGAAAGTAATTCAGGAAGCAGTAGCCTTATCCTCAGACTGAAGACTCAGATCTTCCCAAAACATATTTTTAATACCACTTACAGGCTGGAAAATAAATATTTTCAAAAAATATTTTTACTGGTGATACACATACATAAGGAATAGTTTAAGAACAAGCAATAATCAGCTATTTTTCTCCCACTGAATATGACAAAAACTAAGTCCTATGATTCTTTCCATTCACATCCCCAAAACAAATACAAACCAAGAATCCTCAATAATAATCATCCATCTACTCACATGACAGCTTTAATATGGGCCCTTATAATATTTTATAATTAAATTTTATATTTTGCCTTTACTTTTGAAAAGAGGGTAGAGTAAGTAGCACCACAAAAATTGCTTTTTTCTAGATGAATAAAAAACAGATTTGGGGAAAGTACTACAAAATAAAAAATTCAGTGTTCAAAAAATCAATGATCAGATTTCCTACCTGAGAATTCTGTTGAAAATAGTTTTGATATATTTGATCATTGACTTTTTTTCTGAAAAAGAAAACCAGCTCATTTCTTGCATCTCACCAACTCAGAATTTATTTTTAACTAAAACAAGATTTAAATGTAAATAAAGAGCATTCTCAACTGTGAGCTATGCATCAACTCTATTTCTGGAAACTTTTAGCTGGACCCTGAAAACACAGGATATTTCAATGAAGAAGGTAGTGCCAAGTTGCATATTGGTTTAAATTACTGAATGTCTCACCCGTGATAGATTTGATAGTTTCACTTGATACGGTTTGCCCAATCAAATCATACTGAACTAAGCTGGAAGACTCTTTTGGAACTTCTACTGATTTCTCAGGACCTTTTGTCCAGGTATAAATCATCTCACTCTTCGGATAGGCATCTGGAGGACAGCAGAGAAGGTGGTTAGAGTCAGGGCTCCTTTTCCATCTGCACTGACAGTCAGTGATTAAGAATATTATACATGTTCAAGAAAGATGGAATAAATGAAAACAAGAATCATTATGATTTATTCAAACATGTTTAAGATTGAGAAAATTGTAGAGATTAAATAAGTAGTCTTGCATCTGGGCATATTTCTCATTTTTATGCCAAAAGTTTACAGGAAGAGAGACTAAAACGAAGGCAACTAAAGTGAGATCTATGCATCAGTGCCCTTCGATATGTTTCCATACTAATAGGATAAATAGGTGAAAAGCAGAATATCCCCCACTCAAAGTACTGTCCAACTGCTATTCCTTTCCCTTCTAGCTCACTTCTAATCCTTGACCAATATTGAGATCTTCCTTCCTCATGCAGCTCTCTCAATTAGAAACATACCAGATGCTGCCTATAATAATACAACAACAAAAACAAAAAGCAAATCCTACTTTGGAAGCTCTCTCCATGGGTCACCTATTCCAGACTCTGCCTCTGGGCAATACCCATGCTGTTTTGGAACCATTCTGCGGGTGACAACTGGCTATGCAGTTTGTAAAGCTCTCCAGGAAATGTACTTACACAACCAATTCCTCTACCTTTAAACTCTCACAATCAGAACATTTTCCCTTCCATCTTCAGCAAATCCCTCCCGGCGGCAATTCAAGCCCATTTTCTATTATTTGGTGTTCAGTGCACATGGAGACCAGCTGCTTGCTTACCAGCCTACCCAGAACAGATAGTTTGGCTCACACACAAATGAGTTCAAAAGAACCAAGATGAATTGTGTGCTGCCCTCTGCAAAGATTCCTAAAATGGCGAGAGCACAGTAGGCCCTCAGTGAAAATGTTTAATTCTGCAAAAGGGGTTAGTACCTAGGGAGACTATCTCTATAAATGACTTTGCAAAACAAGCTATAAGGCTTGTGTTGTCATTTAGTGGTGTACAATCAGGTCTCAAGGTTTATCTTCTGAAGTATATTCATGAATAAATCATACATTTAAAGTCTCAGAATGCTAAGACCCTCCCTGTCCATGATATTTTAAGTCAGGTATCCTTTCTGTCCGTGTATTTTTCTTTTTTTATCTTTTCTCATCAAATCACTGGTTGGAGAGCAAAGGACTCACTCTAGTTTCAAGTTAACCCAACTTGAATATTGTGATTACTGAGGGTTATAAAAAGAATGGTGACTGCCAAGTCTCATTAAGTTAAGCAATAAGCAATAATAACAGCAGGCAACAGTTTCACAATCATTGTGCCTGAGAATCTGAAGCAATAGTAAAAGTCAGCATCTATTTTTGGTAGATTCTGATTGAGTCAAATATTTGAGGCAGACATGAGAAGAGGCAAGCACATTTTGCTGCCATCTCTGAGAGGCGAGCTTGGGTAAAAGACAGTCCTTATTCTGTCCTACCCATTCATTTCATCCTTTTGCCTTCACCACCACAAAATATCCCAAATCCGTGTCTTTCACCTCCTCTGATACTATAATCTAATCTATGTCACCACCATCCATCTATTAAGACACAGCCTCCAGCTCCTTTCTGTTTCTACAATCCATTCTTCCTAGAATGAACAGAAAGTGTGATCTTACTGGGGCCAGAATTGAAAACTATTTGTATATAATAATTTAAATTTCACTCAAGATAGCTTGAATCTAGGTGAACTCCTTTCTCAACCACCCTTAGTAAAACCTTCCAAAGGCATCCAATAGCACTTAGAATAATATCCAAACTAATTAATGTAGTCCATAACGTACTATACGATCTTGTTCTGCCTACATATAGACCATCCCTCCTAATCTGTGTTGGTCATGCTTCAGCCATTTGTATACTAATAGTGCTGCTTATGTTATTCTAATCCATGTCATGTCAGGAAGCTCTGAACCTTCTTTTGCTTTTATCAAGTCTGCCATAAAGGTTTCCACTTGTAACAAAAGCTGTTAAATTTAAAAAATGAAAAAAATCATTTACTCTTTCTCTGATACACTATCAACACAAGGAGTTCAGTGGTCCCTAAATTTCACCACTGGTCACCAACCTATTAACTATGACTCAATCTACCTAAGCTATCTAGATAGCAAATAGAAATAATTTTTGCTTCTGATGAGGGAAATGGGGTTTTTACCTCTTAATTTAAATATATTAGGTAATAAACTGTCTCCTAAAAGTCAAACCTCAGACAACTCAATGTCATGAACAATGATTTAAATGTTAGACTATGGAAAATCATGAACATACAAAAACATCAGCTTGCATGAGGTAACCATAAATCCTAACCACAATCTGATTGTAACTTACAACTCCCAAATTTCAAAGGGCAGGCATGGCCATCCATGGGGAAGTCCACCAATCTCATGGGACATTCTGCACTTATGGTGAGTCTATGATCAAAAAAAGGCAATTAAATAAAATCAAAACTTAAAATTTTTTTTTAATAGATTCCTCAATGAGGAAGAAGGAAGAAAGGAAGGAAAAAAGAAAGACAGGAAGGAAGGAAGGGAAGAAAGAAAAAACAGTTTAAAAAATTTTAAAAATGACTACCTCATTGTGTATAAAATTGTGCCATTTCTCATAATTCTAAAAAGTTTATTTGGAGCGGTCATATTATGTGAGACAGATTTCTTTCCATTTCTGAAGAAAGTATCAGGAGTCCATACTTTTGTTACCATCATATTGTTCAATCTCAAAATTTCAATCGGGCCATCATATTTTAGTCTTTTGTCAATCCATGTCTGTCTGAAGAACACATCCATTGTGTACTCCTAAGGAAGTTAGTTTGTGACATATTCAATCACAGATAATTACACATAAATATGCAGAAAAATGCATTAAATTCTAGATTTGCCCTCAGAAAAGACTACCCAGATAAAAACAAATAGAAGCAATTTTTTTTTAATCAATGGAGCAAAAGGAGCATCAGCAATTAAAACATGTTATATCCATCTGATACGTTAATCTTCTACATTTGTTAGGTAAATAAATTATCATACATATTAATCATTTAAGAATAATTACTCTAATTTAATAAAACTGCCAGCCACCAGGTAATTACAGTTGTACTTTGTTTTAAATCAAGTGGCAAAATTAGTTAACGTGTAACAAATAACATTGCATAATTAATCATAAAATTGTAGGCATCTCTTTAAGACAAAGTAAAGTATGTACAGTTTGTAAAAGAGAAATCTTATATCCACAGAATTTATTAACGTTCACCTAGGGTCATTTCTTTGACCTGGAAACTGAAAATATTTCATATTAGAAAGCAAAACTGAATTTATCCTGACCAGGGCTTGATGTTCTATGGAAGTGGGAGGAGGGGTGGTGAGCAAGTGGGCCCACAAGGAATTCTAAATGCAATTAGAACTACAATATAGTTTCATACCAAAACTAATTACACTCTCTAATTTTCTCCTCCACAATAATTTTCTAAGGGAAAAATATTACATACAACATTGTATTGTGGGGACAAAACGCTCTTTTCTTTGTTGAGAATGACTCCAAACCAGAAAAAANCAATTAGGACTACAATATAGTTTCATACCAAAACTAATTACACTCTCTAATTTTCTCCTCCACAATAATTTTCTAAGGGAAAAATATTACATACAACATTGTATTGTGGGGACAAAACGCTCTTTTCTTTGTTGAGAATGACTCCAAACCAGAAAAAAAACTCAAATATTACAGCTGAAATGCAAATTAAATGTCTCACTTTTTAAAACTTTTTAGGTTGTTCTTTCACTTTCTAGCTCTGTGTAATCTATTATAAGATAAATGTTAATTGCCCTCTTTTCTGCATATTTTCTCCAAACCTCAAAAAATACATTTAATTTCCCAAATACTTACCATTTCAACATCAGAAACAGGTCCAAAGCTAGTGACATATATGTCAGTTTTCACTTCTGTAACAGGACCTAGTAGGCATGAATTAAACAAGTGTGAAAGGATAATTACCAATCCTACAGGCAGGGAGGGTTTGATAATTAAAAAGTAAAGACAGATAAATCATGTTTTTACAAACATCTTATGTTTTCAGTAAGATTATGTATCTCTCCAAAGATATGTAGACAAAAGAACAACAAAACCAGAAAGCAATATTTACTTACAGGCAAAAAGAAACCCCAATTACTTACTGCGATTCTTCGTTCTTCAAAGATACATCACCCCGGGGCACTGTTACAACAGGCAGTGCAGGGAACAAAAGCTTTTAGCCTTTGTGATTTTTTTTATAGCCCATCATCTGATTGGCTTTTAGTAAAGAAGTGAGCTGTTAAAAAGAGGGAACTTAACCGCAAGAGTGAGATAGAGAAAAACCATAATGGCTGTAAGGAACACATTTTCAGTGAGTTGAGGATATTGGTAAATAAACACAAAAATGATTCAGGTGACTTTTAACAATAGGAAAATCATCCACTGGTAATTAGGATCAAAAACAAGCTCTCCTAAAAGTCAAACCCATGTATGTTTTGCCATCTACCTGTTGTGTGATCTTCGGCAAGTTACTTAACTCCTCAACGACAGCAACCTTACCTATCAGACAAGACTATTGATGGGGATCAGATGAAATTTCTCCTATGAGACCCTGAACACAGTTACACTTTCATGAAAGTATTTATCAAGTATTAGCTTTTCTTTGCTATTGAGATTCTTTCCTACATCTAAATAAGACTTTTTCAGGAACAAGTGTATGGGTGTGTTTGGCAGAAGCAAAATATGAGGGCATCATGACAACAGGGTTGACACAGATTTTAGACAGAGGAAACTGCTGCAATCCAGGTTTAGCATGTTGCTTAAAATGAGAAATTCCGGAGTTCAAATTCAGCTCTAACAGTTTCTAATTGCGTGATCTTGATCAAGTCATATATCATCAGATACAGAGGAGGTTTTAATGGGTATTAGCTGAAATAATACATGTAAATCACTTGTCCCAGTCTCCAGAACATAACATGCTCAATAATGACAGTAATTATTATTGTACACAATAGCAATTTTAATTACTAATAAAAATTTTAAATTGCTGCACTCTTGAACATCATGTCTTATATGATGGTTTATAACACTGGATGGCCAGGGGCTACCTATTCCATACTGGAAAGAACAACATCTGTTATCAAGATGGACTGTTTCTCTTGAATACTGGGAAGGCAATTGGATTTATGCCAAAAAGGACACAGAACAATTGGAATAGCTTTATGCTCTAGGTCTAAAGTTATCTTCATAAAACAAGTGAGAGTATTTCTCCCTCTACATGGTGAAGACTGAACCACAGAAAGAAAAATAGTCTGAAGGAGAAAGAAAATTCTTTCTTGAATAAGTATCCTAAGAAAAATTTATCCTTTGGAAGTACAGTGAGAGAAAAAGTATAAATCACGCTGATCTGCCACGAGTTTTCATTTTGTAAAAATAACATTTTCCAAAATGTTTAAAATGTTTGTCATTTTTTAAAAAGTAACCAAAAAAAAACCAGAATAAGTGTGAGAAGTTGACTGAGAAATTGAAAACAGCAACAACAAAAATATGATAGTAATAAGCTTATGAAAGCCAAAGTGCTTCAGGAATAGACAGGTAATCCAGGAAGCAAATAATGTGTGTCAAACCCTAGGAGATGGAGATTTCATTCAAAAAAATTCAAAAGTGAGAGAAATCACTCCGCTAGCTTCTTAAGGACAATTGCTATAGTGTTAAAAACATTACTTCAGTGCAAGTCAGGACAAGGAGTGATAAGTTACCCAGAACAATTAAGGCTGAGTAGATCTTGACAATGAGACTGTTTGATGAGAATCTTGAGAAATTCAGTTACTTTGAAGATCAATTTAGGAAACTGGTTCTCAAACTTGAACTGGATTAGAACCACCCAGAAGGTTTATTAAAGCACACATGGCTGGAGCCCACCTCAGACTTGCTGTAAAGTAGGTCTAAACTAGGGCTTGAAAATTAACATTTTTAACAAGTTCCTAGGTGACGCTGTTCACTTTAGTTCACAGAAAATGTTTATCTGTTTCCTAGAACAGTATTTATTTAGCTAACTATGTCCTGTAAAACATTAATACTACAGATGTTCTATTGACATGCAGGAAAGGTAGGAAAGGGAGGAATTAAGCCAATCGTATTTTTCCTTATACATTTATTTTAAGGTGTGAGGGTTTATGCTAATTCTTAAAGTTATAATGATTCCATGATAACAAATCTTTTCAAATTCTGACATAACATTGTTACTTTTTCAATGATTCTTGAAAAATGCTTTATGTTCAGAATTACAACCTTGATTATTTGTGACATTATTGTATTTACTTTACACAATTAAAAAAGGTCTTTGAGATTGAATGAGAGCCTAAAAATACATAATTGGTAGAAAAATTGCATTAGGACATCCATTCATTCAACATTTATTGAGTGACCACCTGATGTACACCATTCCATGCTAGGCTCTGGTGTTACAGTGGTAAATCAGAAGTTTCCTGCCTCAGGCACTTAACATGCTACTGGTGGAGTCAAAAAATAAATAATCAAGAAATGAATTAAATGAAAGAGTGCTATCATTCATAAGAGAAACAAAACAGGCTGGTAATAGTCTGGGAAAGCCACTGTAGATTTTTAGCCACTCTTCAATGCAGTGACTTATTTTTAATTTCTAAATTCTATTTTTCTATTAAGTGAAGTGAAGTGAAGTCGCTCAGTCATGTCTGACTCTTGGCAACCCCATGGACTGTAGCCTACCAGGCTTCTCTGTCCGTGGGATTCTCAAGGCAAGAATACTGGAGTGGGTTACCCTTTCCTTCTCCAGGGGATCTTCCCGACCCAGGGATTGAACCCAGGTCTCCCGCATCAGAGGCAGATGCTTTAACCTCTGAGCCACCAACTATTAAGGTATAGTTGATTTCCTGTATAGTGGGCTTCCCTGGTGGCTCAGATGGTAAAGAATCCACCTGCAATGCAGGAGACCTGGGTTCGATCCATGTTGGGAGGATCCNTCCCAAGCAATGGAGCTGTTCCCAAAGAACAGTAAGCAAACATACTAGTATTTATTTAAGGCCTACTATGTGCCAGTGGGCTACCCTACTGGCTCAATGGTAAAGAATCCACCTGCAATGCAAGAGATGCAGGAGATACAGCTTTGATCCCTGGGTCGGGAATACCCCTGGAAGAAGGCATGGCAACCCACCCCAGATTTGTTACCTGGAGAATCCCATGGACAGAGGAGCCTAGTGGGCTATATAGCTCATGGGGTCACAAAGAGTTGGACACAAATGAGAGACTGAGCAGGTATGCCTGCATGTGCCAAGCTGGGTACTGAATTCTTCCCATATGCTCTTTCATTCAATCTTCATAATATTCTCCTGGAATGATATTTTAAGAGAATTTTATGTATATGGAAACTGAGCTCACAGAGGTTAAATGCTATATTCCAGGGCCAGAATTATAACCTCCCTGTGTTGATCTACAAGACGTATTCTAGATTTACTATGTTAATGATGTCATTAAATAGTAAATCCACTGTTAATAACATACATATAATTTTCTGTCTAGTACATAACATCCCATACCTATCTTTCCTGTTTTGTTTCATGAGTAGTTTCTGAACTATATTCCTGCAGCTCTTTGCATGCATTTGCTCTTCTTATTACAGCCGACTTGAGTCTTTTCTCTCCTTAACAGCAAAGGTGAATCTTAATTCTCTTGGAAATCCCAAACAAGCACAATGTTTTTCACATACTAGGTGGTGAATAATTATGTGTTTCATTGTCTTCCCAGTTATCAACCTAGTAGTGGCTTTAAAATCTCCCCAAAGGAAAAAATATTCTGGGATTCATTTGTTACATTAGCTAAGCTACAAATATTTCCTGATTAAAGTAGAGTCCATGTTTTATTTATATTTGTATCCTCTTCCTGAACAAATTTTAGGCCTTAAATGTAATAGATTTTCAATAAATCAGTTCTCAATGAACAACGGTCGCTATGCAATTAAGAATAATTCTTAGAGACGCTTCCTCTAACACTGTAGTTTAGGATGTTCAAATCAACTTTCATAAGAGTATAATTACATGATAATTTTGATCTTGGAAGAGCTTCTCATAATTTTATATGCATTTGTGTAATATAAAGGAATCTTTTATTTTAAATCTTGCTTCCTTGATAATAAGGAAATAGTTTTTAATCCCTTCAACACAGTGGACAATTCCTAGGGCAAAGGGATCTTCAACAGTTTTTAAAGGAACCAAGACCACCAGTATCAAATTCATAGGAATACTCCCATCTTACTAATGAATCTAACTTGCTTGGAAAGTGGGAAAGCAATTAACAACATCTTAGACAACTTCCCACTCTTTACTATAGCTTTAGAGACCTGGACAAAAATATCACTTTTTAATTTCTTCTCTAGTAAAAGGGTCCAACTTGCTGTCACACCCAGGAAAAAACACTTAAGATCTTTTGTAGATACTGAAAAGAGTCAACTCCTGTTTTCCAAATTGCCTTCTGAGCTATGCACTTGAAAGTTTTCTGGGTTTTAAGTCACCTAAATCCGTGCACCCAGCTACATCTCATAAAACACTATTAATGTCTCCCCAAATCAAGAGACTTGAAATATTTAAGATGTATGATAACAACAATGAATCTTGGTGTAATATGTAAAGGAATCTCTAATTCTGTCACCTACAAAATATAGAAAAACTAGCCTTCCTGCATATTAAAGAAGGAACAGATGTCTCTTGATACTGTTGAGAAAGCAAACAAGTATTGAGCTTTACTTAGATGACATTAAAGATTAGTGCCTCCTTTACGCTATGATCCGTCTATGAATCCAGCTCTACTTTTTAAATATTAAAGCCATCAAATAAACAAATAAGAACAGTACCTAAACAAAAAATATGAGCAAAAAATGAAAATGCTATTCATAGAAGGAAAATTCTTGTGAGCAATAAAATTTTGAAAAGATGTTCAATCAGAGTAAAAATCAGAAAAATACAAGTCATTTCACATTAAAATACCATTTCTTTTCTAAAGTGTTGAAAGGTTTGTGGATCCTGAATCTCATATTCACTGTAAATGGGTTTGAATTTGTAAAACTACCACAGAAAACAGTTTGGCATTATCTCATCAAATTGAACTCCCACTTACACTAAGATCCAGAAAAATCCACTCTTGGATATATATGCAAAAGCAACTCTTGCACATTTACAGCAAGGAATTTGGGCCAGAATATTCACAGAAACACAATCTTGGAAACAAGCAAAATGCCTACTGCCAACAGAGCAGCAGATGAATCAGCTAGTTCCTATGCAATGGGAATATCACACAGCAGTTAAAATGAATGATCTATAGCAAGACATGATAGTGAGAATAGATTTTAGAAATACACAAGTGAAAAAGCATCAAAAGATAATAGCATGTTCAAAACAAATGAAAATTTTTAAATTTCAATGTCTTTATTAAAAGAGTAAATTTGAGCTAAAGCAATATTCAAATAAAGCTATGCAATAACTNGGACATCCATTCATTCAACATTTATTGAGTGACCACCTGATGTACACCATTCCATGCTAGGCTCTGGTGTTACAGTGGTAAATCAGAAGTTTCCTGCCTCAGGCACTTAACATGCTACTGGTGGAGTCAAAAAATAAATAATCAAGAAATGAATTAAATGAAAGAGTGCTATCATTCATAAGAGAAACAAAACAGGCTGGTAATAGTCTGGGAAAGCCACTGTAGATTTTTAGCCACTCTTCAATGCAGTGACTTATTTTTAATTTCTAAATTCTATTTTTCTATTAAGTGAAGTGAAGTGAAGTCGCTCAGTCATGTCTGACTCTTGGCAACCCCATGGACTGTAGCCTACCAGGCTTCTCTGTCCGTGGGATTCTCAAGGCAAGAATACTGGAGTGGGTTACCCTTTCCTTCTCCAGGGGATCTTCCCGACCCAGGGATTGAACCCAGGTCTCCCGCATCAGAGGCAGATGCTTTAACCTCTGAGCCACCAACTATTAAGGTATAGTTGATTTCCTGTATAGTGGGCTTCCCTGGTGGCTCAGATGGTAAAGAATCCACCTGCAATGCAGGAGACCTGGGTTCGATCCATGTTGGGAGGATCCCCTGGAGGAGGACATGGCAACCTGCTCCAGTATTCTTGTCTCAAGAATCCCCCTGGACAGAGGAGCCTGGTAGGCTACAGTCAATGGCATCACAAAGAGTCAGACATGACTGAGTGACTAAGCACACAGCACATAGTTGATTTACAATGTCATCCCAATCTCCAAAGCAGTGACTTTCAAACAGAGCTGAAGAATGATCACAAGACATTGGAAAAACTGAGAAATGCATTTCAGGTAAGAGAACTTCAAGGGGAAAAACTCAGACAGAACACCTCCTTCACCGTCCATATTCTAAAAGTGGTATCTTTTAAGCAGCTTATTTATATGTTAAGTTCACTGTTTTAAACTTGTAGAAATCCCAGTGAAAGAGATTGTTATGAGCTGAACTATATTCTCCTAAAATCATATGTGGCTTCAGAATGTGACTATATTTTGAGATAGGGTCTTTACAAGGGGAATAAACTTAAAATGAGGTCATTAGTCTCATGACTGAATATGAATATGACTGAATCTTTATGAATTAAATATGACTGGTATCTTTATAAAAAGAGGAAATAGAACACAGAGACACACAGAAAAAAAACTATGTGAAGATACAAAGAGAAGACAGCCATCTACAAGCCAAGGGGAAAGAGCTTAGAAGAAATCAACCTGCTGACACATTGATCTTGGGCTTCTAGCTTCTGGAATTGTGAAAAAAATGAATTTGCTGTTATTGAAGCCACTCTGTCCATGGCACTCTGTTATGGCAGCCGAAGCAAATGAATACAGAGGTTAATCATTTGTCTTGTTTTTTTTCCCCCAAGATTTCTCCCTCTGATAGGCAGTCCAGCTCTGCCTCTGTTTATAAGCTATAGTAAGAAGTTTGATTTCCATTCCTTAATCACTGGGAGACCATTGAAAACTTTGATGTAAGGAAAATATATGATCTGAATCACTGGCATTTGTATGGACACTGATTTACAGGGAAGCAAGAGTAAAAGAAGGTTTCCCTGGTGGCTCAGGCAGCAAAGAATCTACCTTCAGTGCAGGAGACCCATGTTCAATCCTGCAGTCGGGAAGATCCCCCTAGAGAAGGGAATGGCAACCCACTCTAGTAACCTTGTGGGAGAAATTCATGGACAAAGAAGCCTGGAGGGCTATAGTCCATGGGATTACAAAGAGTTGGACATACCTGAGCGACTAACATACACACACACAACCAGCTGAAGAAATCTCTTCTAAGAGGCTGCTGTACTAAGTCAGGTGACAGATGACAGTGTCCTGGACAAGGGATGTGGCAGTAGGGATGAAGAGTGGCAGTGGGGATGGAGAGTGGACGAATCAAGGGGCATGTATGTGTGGAATGGCTCCCAAGCAATGGAGCTGTTCCCAAAGAACAGTAAGCAAACATACTAGTATTTATTTAAGGCCTACTATGTGCCAGTGGGCTACCCTACTGGCTCAATGGTAAAGAATCCACCTGCAATGCAAGAGATGCAGGAGATACAGCTTTGATCCCTGGGTCGGGAATACCCCTGGAAGAAGGCATGGCAACCCACCCCAGATTTGTTACCTGGAGAATCCCATGGACAGAGGAGCCTAGTGGGCTATATAGCTCATGGGGTCACAAAGAGTTGGACACAAATGAGAGACTGAGCAGGTATGCCTGCATGTGCCAAGCTGGGTACTGAATTCTTCCCATATGCTCTTTCATTCAATCTTCATAATATTCTCCTGGAATGATATTTTAAGAGAATTTTATGTATATGGAAACTGAGCTCACAGAGGTTAAATGCTATATTCCAGGGCCAGAATTATAACCTCCCTGTGTTGATCTACAAGACGTATTCTAGATTTACTATGTTAATGATGTCATTAAATAGTAAATCCACTGTTAATAACATACATATAATTTTCTGTCTAGTACATAACATCCCATACCTATCTTTCCTGTTTTGTTTCATGAGTAGTTTCTGAACTATATTCCTGCAGCTCTTTGCATGCATTTGCTCTTCTTATTACAGCCGACTTGAGTCTTTTCTCTCCTTAACAGCAAAGGTGAATCTTAATTCTCTTGGAAATCCCAAACAAGCACAATGTTTTTCACATACTAGGTGGTGAATAATTATGTGTTTCATTGTCTTCCCAGTTATCAACCTAGTAGTGGCTTTAAAATCTCCCCAAAGGAAAAAATATTCTGGGATTCATTTGTTACATTAGCTAAGCTACAAATATTTCCTGATTAAAGTAGAGTCCATGTTTTATTTATATTTGTATCCTCTTCCTGAACAAATTTTAGGCCTTAAATGTAATAGATTTTCAATAAATCAGTTCTCAATGAACAACGGTCGCTATGCAATTAAGAATAATTCTTAGAGACGCTTCCTCTAACACTGTAGTTTAGGATGTTCAAATCAACTTTCATAAGAGTATAATTACATAGAAACCAGATAATTTTGATCTTGGAAGAGCTTCTCATAATTTTATATGCATTTGTGTAATATAAAGGAATCTTTATTTTAAATCTTGCTTCCTTGATAATAAGGAAATAGTTTTTAATCCCTTCAACACAGTGGACAATTCCTAGGGCAAAGGGATCTTCAACAGTTTTTAAAGGAACCAAGACCACCAGTATCAAATTCATAGGAATACTCCCATCTTACTAATGAATCTAACTTGCTTGGAAAGTGGGAAAGCAATTAACAACATCTTAGACAACTTCCCACTCTTTACTATAGCTTTAGAGACCTGGACAAAAATATCACTTTTTAATTTCTTCTCTAGTAAAAGGGTCCAACTTGCTGTCACACCCAGGAAAAAACACTTAAGATCTTTTGTAGATACTGAAAAGAGTCAACTCCTGTTTTCCAAATTGCCTTCTGAGCTATGCACTTGAAAGTTTTCTGGGTTTTAAGTCACCTAAATCCGTGCACCCAGCTACATCTCATAAAACACTATTAATGTCTCCCCAAATCAAGAGACTTGAAATATTTAAGATGTATGATAACAACAATGAATCTTGGTGTAATATGTAAAGGAATCTCTAATTCTGTCACCTACAAAATATAGAAAAACTAGCCTTCCTGCATATTAAAGAAGGAACAGATGTCTCTTGATACTGTTGAGAAAGCAAACAAGTATTGAGCTTTACTTAGATGACATTAAAGATTAGTGCCTCCTTTACGCTATGATCCGTCTATGAATCCAGCTCTACTTTTTAAATATTAAAGCCATCAAATAAACAAATAAGAACAGTACCTAAACAAAAAATATGAGCAAAAAATGAAAATGCTATTCATAGAAGGAAAATTCTTGTGAGCAATAAAATTTTGAAAAGATGTTCAATCAGAGTAAAAATCAGAAAAATACAAGTCATTTCACATTAAAATACCATTTCTTTTCTAAAGTGTTGAAAGGTTTGTGGATCCTGAATCTCATATTCACTGTAAATGGGTTTGAATTTGTAAAACTACCACAGAAAACAGTTTGGCATTATCTCATCAAATTGAACTCCCACTTACACTAAGATCCAGAAAAATCCACTCTTGGATATATATGCAAAAGCAACTCTTGCACATTTACAGCAAGGAATTTGGGCCAGAATATTCACAGAAACACAATCTTGGAAACAAGCAAAATGCCTACTGCCAACAGAGCAGCAGATGAATCAGCTAGTTCCTATGCAATGGGAATATCACACAGCAGTTAAAATGAATGATCTATAGCAAGACATGATAGTGAGAATAGATTTTAGAAATACACAAGTGAAAAAGCATCAAAAGATAATAGCATGTTCAAAACAAATGAAAATTTTTAAATTTCAATGTCTTTATTAAAAGAGTAAATTTGAGCTAAAGCAATATTCAAATAAAGCTATGCAATAACTTAAAAAGGTCTCAGAATCATTGTTATTTTGGGTGAGTAAAACAGGCAAATAGGATGAGAGAGAGCATATAGCAGAGTAAGTTATCAAGGTTATGCTGTTTAATTATTTAAGTGGGTGTTTACTTTATTAGAGCAAATGAATGAATAGATGGATAGATATAAAGAAGGCTATCTGTGGTCCCATAATGGAAATGTGTCACGAACCAAGGATTATTAATCCAGAATCTAATTATGGGTAGCAGAAGCTTTTTAAAACAAATACATAAAAAGGTCTAGACAATAAAGCAGCTATTTGCTTAATGATACACAAAATGCAAGTTGATGCAATTTTTCATCTAAGAGAAAATGAACATCTCAGTGAAATATCATCTAAATGTCCACCAAGTTATTAATAACCAGATTTTTAGTGCCTATCATAGGAAACAAAAAAATATTTTGCATATTCTTGTCCTAAGGAACCTACATGTATATTAGCATCAGTACATCTTTTTTGTTAAATCAAGAGCATAAGAAAGTAAATTTGTGATTTGGATTATACAGTCTCTTGCTGTCACAAGGGCATCTTTCAGTTATCCCTTCCCTCCACTCTAATATTAAATTATTCTCTCCTTGTCTGTTTCCAGTGGTACACAAACAGCTTATGGTATTTCTAATTCTTTGGAAAAGATAACCTTCCTTCTTCCTCTTCTCTTTCATATGTAAACTTTGAGGGGAAAAGAAGGCTATGCTGACTGCCTGGAATTTTCTTTTTATTCACTCCATCATCTATTACAATCTAGTTTTCATGTTTAGGATCCACTAAAATTCCTTTTGTCAGTATCATCAGTTTTTTTCCCTATCTATAGCATCGTTCCCTCAAAGTCTTAAAATAATCTTATTTCTCTCTTTTTAAAAAAAAGATCTTTTGATGCTACTTCTCCCATTTACCAGCTCATTTCTCTGCTCCCCTGTACAGATGCCAGAAAGAAACTCCTCTCATTCTTTCCAGAACACACGCAATCAGACTTTCACCTTCATCACGTCATCGAAGCTGCCTTTGTCAAAATCACTGGAGATATAGATATTGCTAAATCTAGCGGTCCACCTGATGTTCCTATTTTTCTTTATCTGTCAGAAGCATTAGACATAATTGATCAATCTTGCCTCCACTTTGAAATACCTCTTTTTTTTCCCTTTACATCCAATCTAAACAGTCTCTTGGATATTTTCTTTCGACCTCAAAGGCCATTCTTTTTCAGTCATCCTGAGACAGAAATTCCTCCTCCTCTTCCCCTACCCCTTAACACTGGGGATTTTTGGAGCTCAATATTTGTACTTCTTCTCTATCGTCATTAATTCCTTGGTTTTCTCTGTAGTCTTATGGCCTTATATACCATACACATTGACATATCCAATATCCCTGCATTCCAAGACCATCTTCATTTTGCATCCAATAAGTAGCTCAAATGTAATATATCCACATGCAAATTGTTCAACTACATCCCCAAGCTGCTTCAGCCAGTTTTGGCAGCTCCATTTTTCTAGCTGTTCAAGTCTAAAACTCTTTGAGTCAGACCTGACGTCTCCGTTTTTTTTCACATCTCATAGTCTAGCTGTTACCAGTAGACTAGAACTTTGAAAAATAGCCAAAAGCCAGCCATTTCTTACGATTTTACAGGCTTCTCTGCCATCAACTTGGTCAAAATGGCCACCAGTTTTTGCCTGGTTGATCATAAAAACATTTCTGCCCTTGACCCCAACTTATTGTTCTCAATCCAGCAACCAAGGTGAGCATTTGAAAATTAGCCAGTTCAGGTCTCACCCCTAGTGGAATCCTTCCAATTACTTCTGATATGATTCAGAGTAAAAGCAAAGCTCTCACCAGTCTGCGAAGCTTTATAAACCTCATCCTTGTACCACACTGACCCCTTCTTACTCCTCAGACATGTTGTCTTCATGCAGTGACACTTCCATTCTCAGCAAGTCCGCATCCGTAGTTCCTTCTCACCAGAAGACTGCATCTAAAGACAACTTAGGCTCTTTTCTACTTAGGAGCATATTTCAAATATCCACACATGATCTCTAAATTTCACCCTTCTCCCCTTACTGCTCCTCCTCCAATCCTCTCCAATTTAAATAACACTATTCCCTGTTCTTGACTATGCCAAAGCCTTTGACTGTGTGGATCACAATAAACTGTGGAAAATTCTGAGAGAGATGGGAATACCAGACCGCCTGACCTGCCTCTTGAGAAATCTGTACACAGGTCAGGAAGCAATAGTTAGAACTGGACATGGAATGACAGACTGGTTCCAAATAGGAAAAGAAGCATGTCAAGGCTCTATATTGTCACCCTGCTTATTTAACTTCTATGCAGAGTACATCATGAGAAACGCTGGACTGGAAGAAACACAAGCTGGAATCAAGATTGCCGGAAGAAATATCAATAACCTCAGATATGCAGATAACACCATCGTTATGGCAGAAAGTGAAGAGGAACTAAAAAGTCTCTTGATGAAAGTGAAAGAAGAGAGTGAAAAAGTTGGCTTAAAGCTCAACATTCAGAAAACGAAGATCATGGCATCCGGTCCCATTACTTCATGGAAAATGGATGGGGAAACAGTGACAAACTTTATTTTTTGGGCTCCAAAATCACTGCAGATGGTGACTGCAGTCATGAAATTAGAAGACATTTACCCCTTGGAAGAAAAGTTATGACCAACCTAGATAGCATATTAAAAAGCAGAGACATTACTTTGCAGACTAAGGTCTGTCTAGTCGAGGCTATGGTTTTTCCAATAGTCATGTATAGATGCGAGAGTTGAACTGTGAAGAAGGGTGAGAGCCAAAGAAGTGATGCTTTTGAAATGTGGTATTAGAGAAGACTCTTGACAGTCCCTTGGACTGTAAGGAGATCCAACCAGTCTGTTCTAAAGGAGATCAGCCCTGGGATTTCTTTGGAAGGAATGATGCTAAGGCTGAAACTCCAGTACTTTGGCCACCTCATGCGAAGCGCTGACTCATTGGAAAAGACTCTGATGCTGGGANAAAAGCATCAAAAGATAATAGCATGTTCAAAACAAATGAAAATTTTTAAATTTCAATGTCTTTATTAAAAGAGTAAATTTGAGCTAAAGCAATATTCAAATAAAGCTATGCAATAACTTAAAAAGGTCTCAGAATCATTGTTATTTTGGGTGAGTAAAACAGGCAAATAGGATGAGAGAGAGCATATAGCAGAGTAAGTTATCAAGGTTATGCTGTTTAATTATTTAAGTGGGTGTTTACTTTATTAGAGCAAATGAATGAATAGATGGATAGATATAAAGAAGGCTATCTGTGGTCCCATAATGGAAATGTGTCACGAACCAAGGATTATTAATCCAGAATCTAATTATGGGTAGCAGAAGCTTTTTAAAACAAATACATAAAAAGGTCTAGACAATAAAGCAGCTATTTGCTTAATGATACACAAAATGCAAGTTGATGCAATTTTTCATCTAAGAGAAAATGAACATCTCAGTGAAATATCATCTAAATGTCCACCAAGTTATTAATAACCAGATTTTTAGTGCCTATCATAGGAAACAAAAAAATATTTTGCATATTCTTGTCCTAAGGAACCTACATGTATATTAGCATCAGTACATCTTTTTTGTTAAATCAAGAGCATAAGAAAGTAAATTTGTGATTTGGATTATACAGTCTCTTGCTGTCACAAGGGCATCTTTCAGTTATCCCTTCCCTCCACTCTAATATTAAATTATTCTCTCCTTGTCTGTTTCCAGTGGTACACAAACAGCTTATGGTATTTCTAATTCTTTGGAAAAGATAACCTTCCTTCTTCCTCTTCTCTTTCATATGTAAACTTTGAGGGGAAAAGAAGGCTATGCTGACTGCCTGGAATTTTCTTTTTATTCACTCCATCATCTATTACAATCTAGTTTTCATGTTTAGGATCCACTAAAATTCCTTTTGTCAGTATCATCAGTTTTTTTCCCTATCTATAGCATCGTTCCCTCAAAGTCTTAAAATAATCTTATTTCTCTCATTTTAAAAAAAAAGATCTTTTGATGCTACTTCTCCCATTTACCAGCTCATTTCTCTGCTCCCCTGTACAGATGCCAGAAAGAAACTCCTCTCATTCTTTCCAGAACACACGCAATCAGACTTTCACCTTCATCACGTCATCGAAGCTGCCTTTGTCAAAATCACTGGAGATATAGATATTGCTAAATCTAGCGGTCCACCTGATGTTCCTATTTTTCTTTATCTGTCAGAAGCATTAGACATAATTGATCAATCTTGCCTCCACTTTGAAATACCTCTTTTTTTTCCCTTTACATCCAATCTAAACAGTCTCTTGGATATTTTCTTTCGACCTCAAAGGCCATTCTTTTTCAGTCATCCTGAGACAGAAATTCCTCCTCCTCTTCCCCTACCCCTTAACACTGGGGATTTTTGGAGCTCAATATTTGTACTTCTTCTCTATCGTCATTAATTCCTTGGTTTTCTCTGTAGTCTTATGGCCTTATATACCATACACATTGACATATCCAATATCCCTGCATTCCAAGACCATCTTCATTTTGCATCCAATAAGTAGCTCAAATGTAATATATCCACATGCAAATTGTTCAACTACATCCCCAAGCTGCTTCAGCCAGTTTTGGCAGCTCCATTTTTCTAGCTGTTCAAGTCTAAAACTCTTTGAGTCAGACCTGACGTCTCCGTTTTTTTTCACATCTCATAGTCTAGCTGTTACCAGTAGACTAGAACTTTGAAAAATAGCCAAAAGCCAGCCATTTCTTACGATTTTACAGGCTTCTCTGCCACCAACTTGGTCAAAATGGCCACCAGTTTTTGCCTGGTTGATCATAAAAACATTTCTGCCCTTGACCCCAACTTATTGTTCTCAATCCAGCAACCAAGGTGAGCATTTGAAAATTAGCCAGTTCAGGTCTCACCCCTAGTGGAATCCTTCCAATTACTTCTGATATGATTCAGAGTAAAAGCAAAGCTCTCACCAGTCTGCGAAGCTTTATAAACCTCATCCTTGTACCACACTGACCCCTTCTTACTCCTCAGACATGTTGTCTTCATGCAGTGACACTTCCATTCTCAGCAAGTCCGCATCCGTAGTTCCTTCTCACCAGAAGACTGCATCTAAAGACAACTTAGGCTCTTTTCTACTTAGGAGCATATTTCAAATATCCACACATGATCTCTAAATTTCACCCTTTTCCCCTTACTGCTCCTCCTCCAATCCTCTCCAATTTAAATAACACTATTCCCTGTCCTTGACTATGCCAAAGCCTTTGACTGTGTGGATCACAATAAACTGTGGAAAATTCTGAGAGAGATGGGAATACCAGACCGCCTGACCTGCCTCTTGAGAAATCTGTACACAGGTCAGGAAGCAATAGTTAGAACTGGACATGGAATGACAGACTGGTTCCAAATAGGAAAAGAAGCATGTCAAGGCTCTATATTGTCACCCTGCTTATTTAACTTCTATGCAGAGTACATCATGAGAAACGCTGGACTGGAAGAAACACAAGCTGGAATCAAGATTGCCGGAAGAAATATCAATAACCTCAGATATGCAGATAACACCATCGTTATGGCAGAAAGTGAAGAGGAACTAAAAAGTCTCTTGATGAAAGTGAAAGAAGAGAGTGAAAAAGTTGGCTTAAAGCTCAACATTCAGAAAACGAAGATCATGGCATCCGGTCCCATTACTTCATGGAAAATGGATGGGGAAACAGTGGAAACAGTGACAAACTTTATTTTTTGGGCTCCAAAATCACTGCAGATGGTGACTGCAGTCATGAAATTAGAAGACATTTACCCCTTGGAAGAAAAGTTATGACCAACCTAGATAGCATATTAAAAAGCAGAGACATTACTTTGCAGACTAAGGTCTGTCTAGTCGAGGCTATGGTTTTTCCAATAGTCATGTATAGATGCGAGAGTTGAACTGTGAAGAAGGGTGAGAGCCAAAGAAGTGATGCTTTTGAAATGTGGTATTAGAGAAGACTCTTGACAGTCCCTTGGACTGTAAGGAGATCCAACCAGTCTGTTCTAAAGGAGATCAGCCCTGGGATTTCTTTGGAAGGAATGATGCTAAGGCTGAAACTCCAGTACTTTGGCCACCTCATGCGAAGCGCTGACTCATTGGAAAAGACTCTGATTGTGGGCAGGAGGAGAAGGGGACGACAGAGGATGGGATGGCTGGATGGCATCATGAACTCGATGAACGTGAGTCTGAGTGAACTGCGGGAGTTGGTGATGGACAGGAAGGTCTGGCGTGCTGCGATTCATAGGGTTGCAAAGAATCGGACACGACTGAGTGACTGAACTGAACTGAACTGATTCCCTGTCCATTTGATCAAAATAAAAAATCCAGGACTCATTTCTTATTTCTCCCTCTCCTTTACCACCAGTATAGGAATCCATCACCAATTTTTTGTTGAATTATACCTCCAAAATATATCTCACCTTTATCTATTTATATTAATCTTTGTTGCATCTACCATCTTATTCCAAGCCATCATTAACTAAAAGGAGAAAACCAGGGAATAAAAAGTTGTCCCAACTCCATATCTAGGCCTTTCTTTTTATTATGCAGCAGCCAAAGATATCATATTGCAATCTAAATCATACCATGTCACTCTCTCTATCTAAAAAACTCCAATAGCATCCAGGTTCATAAAAGAAAATTCCTTTATGAAAGACCTTGCATAATTTGACCTCCTCTAACAACACTAAGCTAGGCCTCTGAGATTCTTCCTCTTGCTTTCTGACTCCAGGCACACTGGACACCCTTCACTGTCTGAATCTCATTAATTTATTACCTAACTTAGAATCTTTGCGTTTGTTTTGGGGGTTCTTTTTTTTTTCTGCCTGAGACAAGTTTTGCTTACTCTTCCCATGTCTGTCACCTTTAGGTCTCAGCTTAAACATCTTCCTCATCCACTGTATCTGAAATAGATCTCTCACCCAATTTATTCTTTATCTCAGCATTTGGATTGTTCCATAGCACTATCTTTAATTATTTGTTTCCCTGTTATTTTTATCTCTCTACTCTGCTTAGCCTGTGTCTGATTCAGAATTATACCTTTACAACTTTACATTGTTCTTAGCATGTAACAATTTCTCACTATCTATTGATTTAACCAATGAATGAAAGTGACAAGTTTGAAGAGAATGAAGCTTTATTTTTCTGTTGCCCTGTGGACTTCAAATGTTCTTTTCATTTATATATTTTAAAATATATATTCTCTGTCAACATTCAGTTAATAAAGCTGGCATAGTATATCAATTTAATTTTTAGCTTGAGATATGGGGTTGCAAAGAGTTGGACATGACTTAAAGACTGAACAACAATAGATCGTTTTAAAACATTTCAAGGATACTTGCATTTCTGTGGGAAAATTATTCCAAATTTACCTAGTAAAAATCAATCCTAAAGGATATCAATCCTGAATATTCATTGGAAGGACTGATGCTGAAGCTGAAGCTCCAATACTTTGGCCACCTGAAGCAAAGAGCCGACTCATTAGAAAAGATCCTAATGCTGGGAAAGATTGAAAGCAGGAGAAGGGGAAAACAAAGGACAGGATTGTTGGATGGCATCACCAACGGACATGACTTTGAACAAGCTCCAGGAGATGGTGAAGGACAGGGAATCCTGGAGTGCTTCAGTCCATGGGGTCACAAAGAGTTGGACATGACGGAGTGACTGAACAACAACAATATATTCCCCCAATGTTTGGTTTTCCATCTAAAAATGTTATTAAGTCTTTAAAATAAAAGTTCTCATTTTACTCCTCTGGGGGAAATGGTGTTTTGCTTACTGTAATGACCTACTTAGTAACAAGAAGGTATGTTCATAAAAATTTGACTCTTGGTCAACAGAAAGATGAAAAAATGTCTTAGAAGTGGTTGAAGAAAAAGACCAACTGCCTGACTAAAGTTTTAAAGAGTCAAATGTGAGTTCTGATCTTGTCTTGTCAATTAGAAGATGCAGGATTCTTGGGTAATTCACTGCAATTTTCCCAGCCTCCTCTCTAAGAGAAGAAAGAAGCATCCCCTGCTTATCTTTTTGCATTGTTGTGATCATCTTAATAGAAATCGTATGTGAAAATGTTTTCAAAGCTGCAGAAAACCCTACTCACATGAAGTCCTACAGTGTTGGTGAACAACCTTGCAAAACCCTAGTGCTCCACTGCCATTTCAGAGAGATTGTGGAAGATGAGCCAAGGCAATTATCTCTATCTATATGTCTCTGGAAGCATTTATGATTCCAGATCATGTGCCTCAATTATTCCAGATTTTGTGCAGAGATGCACAAAAAGATTGTGTAATCCTTCGATCAATGGAAGTGGATAAGGGCTGGCTTCCTAGGCTATCTCCAGGTGGTTAGTACCTTAGCTATGCATTTTTAAGAAGGTGTATAACAGTGGTGAAGTGGCTAGAGGCCCAGGGGATGGCTCTCTAGCTCCTTTGTGGAATGGTTTACTGTGTGCTGCTTCTAGGCTGGTGNGTTTTAAAGAGTCAAGTGTGAGTTCTGATCTTGTCTTGTCAATTAGAAGATGCAGGATTCTTGGGTAATTCACTGCAATTTTCCCAGCCTCCTCTCTAAGAGAAGAAAGAAGCATGCCCTGCTTATCTTTTTGCATTGTTGTGATCATCTTAATAGAAATCGTATGTGAAAATGTTTTCAAAGCTGCAGAAAACCCTACTCACATGAAGTCCTACAGTGTTGGTGAACAACCTTGCAAAACCCTAGTGCTCCACTGCCATTTCAGAGAGATTGTGGAAGATGAGCCAAGGCAATTATCTCTATCTATATGTCTCTGGAAGCATTTATGATTCCAGATCATGTGCCTCAATTATTCCAGATTTTGTGCAGAGATGCACAAAAAGATTGTGTAATCCTTCGATCAATGGAAGTGGATAAGGGCTGGCTTCCTAGGCTATCTCCAGGTGGTTAGTACCTTAGCTATGCATTTTTAAGAAGGTGTATAACAGTGGTGAAGTGGCTAGAGGCCCAGGGGATGGCTCTCTAGCTCCTTTGTGGAATGGTTTACTGTGTGCTGCTTCTAGGCTGGTGCAGGCTCCTTCCAGATGGTAGCAGGCTGGAAGAACTCTGCCTTTTCAGATGTCCCAGTCTAGCTGCCCTCACTCCTTCCCTTCTCACCTTTCCCCTTTCCTCTTCCAACAGAGACAGGGGAGAGGGAATCCTGGAGGGATGAAAAGAAAGAACCATTTCAGTCCCTTTTACTTCCCCATTGCAAGCTGTGCTGCTGAGTTAAAAATATGTAATTTCATTTCCAAATCTATTTCAACCCTTGCCTGGCCTACTGAGCAATCACAAACCCTCCCGTTTCAATTCAGATCTTTGCTTTTAGCTTTATTTTAAAGGGAACACTGCTAAGTTGTATAAACAGATATAAAGTAAACGATCTACAAAGAGTAGAAGCAGGATTAAGGGAACCAGGAAGTAAATCTGTATTTATAGCACAATGGTCAAAATCTGAATTATTTTCATTTCATTTCAAAAATGCCAAATTTTCCACAAGATATAAAATGTCAAGGAAGGCATCAAACCTGTGGCATTCAAGAGTTTCTGCTGACAATGAATTTTCTTATTGTTTTCTGTGATGCTCATTTATAACATCATGTAAACAGATTAGACATTTTTCTGCAGGTGAGAATTACTGTTCCTCTGTTTCATCTGGAATACTACATATTTACAGAGAATGACCCACTTCTAAATAATGAATCACATTTACCACAAATATTTATGAGCAACAACCCCCGAAATTGTGCTACATAGTAAATTATTAATAATGAATCAACTACTAACACTTAAAATAATGTGAATTCAACCCCTTCCCATAAAGCTATAAAAGAACCTCCAAGTGGGCAACGAATATCACTTGGCAGAGACAAACAAGATGACTAATGCCCTTGAAACATTTTAGCAGTCCTGCAGCTAACCAAAATCCAGCAATGGCTTCTATAGGTGGATTTCATTTATTTTACTGTCTATATACTATCATGGGACAAAGTAGTTGGTAAAAAAAAATGATGCATCTACAATGGATCCCTTCTTCCTTTTGAATTACAACTTGCATTACAACCAACTGGGCAGATGTGATTTTAATTTTCCACATTTAATAATAAAATCATACAGTTTCAATAATTTTTTGATTTATGTTCAAGGACATCAATTCACTAATGAATATTTAAACTACATGTGATTTGATACTTCTATTATATTTTTCCTTTACTTAAAATGTCAAGTTTAAAAACTTTATGGGCAGATAAATCCGCTTTTATTGATATAATATAGCCTTAAATGGCATCACATCATCTGAAACCTTCTCCACACAGTTATTTTTGATCTAAAGTGATAATTTCCCAGTCACTTATGAAAGATCATGCATTGACAAATGATTCACTTCTATAAGGAAGCCTTTTTTTCAGGAAGCCTTCATTTTCCATGAAGGCAAATACAGGGCTAAGCATCCTACCCCTAGAGAGGCAACATGAGAAGAACTGGGAGAAACGTTCATTCTCTCAGTAACCTTCTCAATAAAATCCAGGAATAAGGAATAAAGTGGGCTCCTGGTTCCAGAAGACTGAATTCCAGTCTATCATTAACATGCTATGTTAGTCATTCAGTCCTGTTTGACTCTTAAGGAACCCAAGGACTATAGCCTGCCAGGCTCCTCTGTCTATGGAATTCTCCAGGCAAGAATACTGCAGTGGGTTGCAATTCCCTTTCTCCAGAGGATCTTCCCAACCCAGGGATCGAATCTGAGTCTCCTGTGTCCTTTGCATTGCAGGCGGATTCTTCACCACCCGAGCCACCAGAGAAGCCTAATATGCTCTGTTTCTCAGTATAAATCACTTTCTCTTTCAAACATTCTCCTTTGTTACATGAGAAGAACAATACTGGTTAGACTCTTAAAACCCATACAATTCTCTTTTATTTTCAACAATTCTTTGTAAGCTGGGACCAAACACCTCTGGAATAATATCTAATTCTGTTCTTTTTCCCAGGAACATCCTGCTCCCATTTACCTTCTACACTCCCCATCCTTATCTCCTAAAACCCTCAAAAGGAAGTACAAATGCCTCAGAACTTCTAATACTATGATATTCATCACAGAGTATCTGAGATCATCCCAATCTTTGTGGGTTGTCTTTTAAGTATACAACTTGATCTGGGTTCCAATATTGCCCATGCCATTTATTAACTGTGAAGTTGGACCAGTTGGTTATCTTCCCAAGCCTCAACTTCTGCATCTGTAAAACAGAGATAGTAATACCTTTCTCTTGGGGTTGTTGTAAGGTTAAACTGTAAAGTTCCTTATCCTTTGTGGTAGAGCCTAAGTCTTATTCGATTCATTTCCCAAGAAGTAACTAGATCAGAGTAGGGGAAAGAACAGGAACTTGGTGGTCAGGAGACATAGGCTGAGGCTTTAGGTGAAGACTGTTGTCACTGAACTGGACTGAGAAGGTATTTGAGGTAAGAATAGTATCTTGAGATTTCTGTGAACCTGGTGCCTAGCACAATGCTTGAAATTCTCATTACATAAGCAAAGGGACTATGAATACGAAGAAAAGAGCAACGATGCTGTGAATGGATGTGACTCTATCAGACCCTTTACCTCAGGAAGAAATAAAGCAGAAACATCCCTGACTTCAAAGTCTTAGGAGGGAAGTAAACAGCCACCTCTCCAAATAAAAATTTGATTCCAGGGTAGAAAAGAATAGGCAAGGACTGGGTTCTCTAGGAGAGCAGACAGCTTCGTGCCCTAGATTCATGTCCTAGGTAGAACAGGGTCGAGGTTTTGGCTGAGGAACTAACACCACGTGGGAGGACAGGGGACTTAGAAGAATCAGCTGTCCAAGTGCAACCTGCTCTGAGCAAAGTGGCCAAGTTGGGAGAAGTCCATTCTCAGGGCGCAGAGCAGCGGGCCAGTTGAGCCCCAGGTTCCCATTTTTGACTCTTTCCCTTCACCCTCCCCCGCCCAGCAGTCAGGTCCCAGGAGGTAATTAGTGTGGGGGAGACGCAAAGCTGCTGAGGGGGCAGGGAGATGGGAAAGTACCGGTGGGGGCGGTCTTCTTGTCAGAGGTCTTGTCAAACGAGGGGAGAGAGAGAGAGAAGAGACGGAGAGGGAAAGGCGGCGGGGGAG
>SJYW01052993.1:91956-117077 GCA_006410735.1 Raphicerus campestris
GGGGAGAAAGAGAGAGAGACTAACAGATTTTTTCATTTTTGCATTCCAGGCATACCTAATGATATTCCAACAGACAAACAGGCAGACGCAGAGACATACACAGGACACACTTGCGCGTTTGAAATCGTTCATACCCCCAAATCCAGGACGCAGCCTGTTGTCATAACCATCGAGTAAACTGTCCAGGATGCGGGTAAAATTTTCTGGGCATAATTTCTCCTCCTTTTGGTTCTGTCCTGGGGATTCGTTTAAACTGCAAACGGACACACACACACCATAACAAACAAACAAACAAAAAAACAGGCGGAGGGGTTATTTTAAGAATTGATCAACGAACAGGTGGAAACAGGTTTATGTTCTAGGAAAAGAATCTCTCACTCCAAACTAAAGGAGTCAGGGCTGAGGGATGGGGGAGAGAGAAATGGCCCGGGGAGGCGCAGCCCGCGCACACGGTCCCCAATGTCCACACACTTCTCGGACCCCGCGCCCCTGCTGCCTTGGCGTTTACGCGTTCAGAGCAAAGCCGGGCTCCGCGCCTCTGACCTTACAGCGGAGACCCAGAGGGTCTGGTTCGCCTTGGGAGGGACAGAGGAGACCTAGAACTGGCCCCTTCTTCATCTTCCCCTGACCCCCAGCTCCCCGGGGAACTCACCAAGCCGCCAGGCACAGGAAGTGCAGGAGGGCGAAACTGACCCCGAAGGACATCGCGATCGCGGGTACCTTCTTGGCAGAAACCATCTTTGCAACATGCCATACTTTAAGCCTGTTCAGGTTTCCAGGCTCTCCAGATGCCCTGAGCAGGGTGCGAGGCGAGGGCAGAGGCTCTCCGCGGCGTGCGCACACTCGCGCTCACACTCGCCCGCGCTCAGCCAGCCCCAGCCGCGGTGGGCGCGTGTGTGCACGCGGGCCGGGGAGGCGGATCCTGCCTTTCCTCGCCCCCTCCTTTTCTCGCCGAGCTCTCCAGTGAGAGCTGTGTATACCGCTCACACTCTTTCTTGCCCGCACCCCGAAGCGGCCAGAGTTAACACCTGGAGCACTGATACGGAAAGGCTGAACCGAGTTCTTTCCGACGTTTAACTCCTGGGCTTGAGACAGGGGCTGCAGCCTCTTCTTGAGCTCTCGAGCCCCGGCGCCAAGTGTGTCCCCGCCCACGGCTAAGCTTAGCCTCCGCTTCTCCCTCCGGTGGCATTTGGATTTAACCCCTGAAGCTCTTGTCTCTTTAGGCTGTCGAGGACCTATCTGTACCCGTTTTCAAGGTTGAAGGTGAAGAAAGGGCGAGATGGATGGGCTTTCTGGGCGAAGGGGTGGGAGATCTTGATGAGGAGGAGGAAATCAAGTCTGGACAGAAACAACCTCTGGGACTTTCCCCTTCAGGTGTTGTGGGGCGGCGGAGGAAAGAAAAATCTTCCTAGTAAAAGGGATTGCAACTCACTGGTGCTCTCTCGCCAAACTGTTAGAAGGTGAACTTGAGCCTCATTGTGTTGTCAACTCCTTTGCCAAGCTGTTGCTGCAAAGATAACAAATTCCTTTATGCTACCCGCCGCCGCCTGGCACGCGCATGCCCCCTGCTTTGCTGCTCCATCAAGGGACAGCAGGTCAAAATCACTTTCACTTTTTGAGACACTTGACACTTTTTCTTTCACAGCAGAGCTGACTCCACATCCAGAACTCATCAGGGAGCAGGGAAAGGATGTCTGGGAAAAGGGAGAGGAGAAAGCAGGAAAAGAGTGTATGTGTGTGTGTGTGTGTGTGTGAGTGAGAGAGAGAGAGAGAGAGCCGAAAATGAAAGGGACGCCTCAGAGTTCACTAACGAAAGGAAACACTAGGCAACATAACATTAGCGTTGCACGAAAGTGAAAGAGGAGAGTGAAAAAGTTGACCTAAAGCTCAGCATTCAGAAAATGAAGATCATGAAACAGCGTCAGACTTTATATTTTGGGGCTCCAAAATCACTGCAGATGGTAACTGCAGCCATGAAATTAAAAGATGTTTACTCCTTAGAAGAAAAGTTATGACCAACCTAGATAGCATGTTAAAAAGCAGAGACATTACTTTGCCAACAAACGTCCGTCTAGTCAAGGCTACGGTTTTTTCCAGTAGTCATGTATGGATGTGAGAGTTGGACTGTGAAGAAAGCTGAGCGCCGAAGAATTGATGCTTTTGAACTGTGGTGTTGGAGAAGTCTTTTGAGAGTCCTTTGGACTGCAAGGAGATCCAACCAGTCCATTCTGAAGGAGATCAGCCCTGGTGTTCTTTAGAAGGAATGATGCTAAAGCTGAAACTCCAGTACTTTGGCTACCTCATGCGAAGAGCTGACTCATTGAAACAGACTCTGATGCTGGGAGGGATTGAGGGAAGGAGGAGAAGGGGATGACAGAGGATGAGATGGCTGGATGACATCACTGACTCGATGGACTTGAGTTTGAGTGAACTCTGGGAGTTGGCGATGCACAGGGAGGCCTGGTGTGCTGTGATTCATGGGGTCGCAAAGAGCCGGACACGACTGAGCGACTGAACTGAACAGAGATAAACACTTTCAGTAGAACTTTTAAAAACTTCAGTTATTGATTCTAAGAAGGAAATGTGTCTTTCACCTTAAAAGTGATTCCTATGGAAATACTTATATGTTGAATCAATGACCTAAGTAAGTTTCTGTATAGGTCCCTAGAACCACCAATAATTATGTTCTGTTTAAAACTTTGGTGATTTGTTCAAAATTTGATGACTGGTAGACTTATTTGGTATGGAAACAATCAAAGCAAGGGAGTTGGGGGTTTTGTGTGTGTGTGTAAAATGCAAATTTCTCCTGCCATATTAATCAACAAGAAATGTCACACCATCAGCGACTTCTGGCCTCCACATGTGAATGCAAGCTCCCCTAGCTTCAAGCCTTTGGATGCTGCCACCCCCAGGGTGATCGCTGAGGAGCTGGGGGAATGCTAGAAGCAAGGTGACCTAGGAAAACAGGATTGGCTCCAGATAGTTGAGATGCATACGAAAGGAATGAATTCAGGGAGCCTAGAGGGTTGCATCTTCCTATACCTAGAATGCTAAATTCCTTAATACCTGATCTTTGATGTTCAGACTGCCTGCTCCTTTTGTTACAAACTAGTGTATAGACTGACTTCCCCACTGCCCCCTTGGAGCAGTTTTCTCAGGGCTACTGAGATGCTGTCTCCTGGGCTCAGAGTCCTAAAAATTCCCACCAAATAAAATAACTCTCTAGTTTCAGGTTGTGTTTATATTTTTGAGTCCACACTTGTTTGTTTCAGCCTTTTAGTTCAATTTTTTCTTACAAAGAGGGAGACTTTCCTGATTGCCAAAAATGCCTAAGAGCCAGAGGTATGCACTCTCACTATATTCTGTACTACTTCCTAACTGGCTTTTATTACATCTCATTCTAATTCGGTCTGTATCTTTCTCTTAAAGACTGCAATCTCCTGGAGGTCCTGAGCTGGGTAACTTTTCTTATCTGAGTTTACTTTTTTTATTACAGTGCATGACACCTAATACAAGGACAAGAAATATTTATTGAATGAACAATTAAATTAATGAATACCTTATTTCCAAGTCCATCTTAATTAACTTGAATGAAATTCAGGTTCAAGCAAGCTCTTGGGGAAAAAAAATGGAAATACTAGTGCATTTCCCAAATAAGCCATGAAAACATTTGTCTCCTCAGGTTATCTACATAAAATGCTAATATATTAGTATTACATCAAACTATATTATTATATCAAACTATATTATTTCTCCAATCTTAGTGCTTTCCTACACTTTCTAAAATCTAATTCAGTATTCTCTATTTTTCTTTACAATTGCCATTAAATATGCAGGGATTCTCACTGGAGAATCCCAGGGACAGAGGAGCCTAGTGGGCTGCCATCTATGGGGTGGCACAGAGTCGGACATGATTGAAGCGACTTAGCAGCAACAGCATGCATATACAAAACTACAGACCTTGCCATGTAGCTCACTCAGGAAAGAATCTGCCTGCAGTGCAAGAGACCAAGGTCCAGTTCCTGGGTTGGGAAGATCCCCTAGAGAAGGAAATGGCAACCCACTCCAGTATCCTTGCCTGGAAAATCTCATGGACAGAGGAGCCTGGTGGGCTACAGTCCATGGGGTTGCAAAGAGTCAGGCATGATTGAATGACTAACACTTACTTACTTATATATAAAATAAAGACTAGAAACCTATAACCTTGGGGAAAAGAAGTTCCATATTATTAAAACAAATTATCTTTAAAATATTAATTTTAAGTATGTAAAACTAAAACCTCACAAAGAATAAAAAGATTTCTCCCTTCATATAGATATTTCCAATTTTATTTTTGCTAACTGATGTCTAGTACTTAAAATCAACTGAAGATAATAGCAGAGACATTTATATTTCATATTTTTTACATCACAGACTTTTATTTATGCTATCTAAGGTTTCCCATAACTGGGTATTGTTTTTGCTTTGGCTTCATCCTTCATGCTTTCTGGAGTTATTTCTCCACTGATCTCCAGTAGCATATTGGGCACCTACCAACCCGGGGAGTTCCCCTTTAAGTATCCTACCATTTTGCCTTTTCATACTGTTCATAGGGTTCTCAAGGCAAGAACACAGAAGTGGTTTGCCATTCCCTTCTCCAGTGGACCACATTCTGTCAGACCTCTCCACCATGACCTGCCTGTTCTGCCACACGGCATGGCTTAGTTTCACTGAGTTAAACAAGGCTGTGGTCCATGTGATCAGACTGGCTAGTGTTCTGTGATTATGGTTTCAGTGTGTCTGCCCTCTGATGCCCTCTTGCAACACCTACCATCTTACTTGGGTTTCTCTGATCTTGGACATGGGGTATCCCTTCAAGGCTGCTCCAGCAAAGCACAGCCACTGCTCCTTACCTTGGACGAGGGGTACTTCCTCCTGGCCACCCCTTCTGACTTTGAACGTGGAGTAGCTCATCTCGGCCCGCCTAAGCTCGTGCAGCCACTGCTCCTTAGACTTGGGGTTGCTCCTCTCACCGCTGCCCTGACGTGTCTGGTGATAGAAGCAAGGTCTGATGCTGTAAAGAGCAATATTGCATAGGAACCTGGAATGTCAGGTCCATGAATCAAAGCAAATTGGAAATGGCCAAACAGGAGATGGCAAGACTAAACGTCAACATTCTAGGAATCACTGAACTAAAATGGACTAGAATGAGTGAATTTAACTCAGAAGACCATTATCTCTACTACTGAGGGCAGGAATCCCTTAGAAGAAATGGAGTAGCCATCGTGGTCAACAAAAGAGTCCAAAATGCAGTACTTGGATGCAATCTCAAAAACGACAGAATGATCTCTGTTCATTTCCAAGGCAAACCATTCAGTATCACAGTAATCCAAGTCTATGCTGCAACCAGTAATGCTGAAGAAGCTGAAGTTGAACAGTTCTATGAAGACCCAGAAGACCTTCTAGAACTAACATCCCCAAAAGATGTCCTTTTCACTATAGGGGACTGGAATGAAAAACCAGGATGTCAAGAAACACCTGGAGTAACAAGTAAATTTGGCCTTGGAGAACAGAATGAAGCAGGGCAAAAGCTAATAAAGTTTTGCCAAGAAAATGTACTGGTCATAGCAAACACCCTCCTCCAACAACACAAGAGAAGACTCTACACATGGACATCACCAGATGGTCAAGACTGAAATCAGATTGATTATATTCTTTGCAGACAAAGATGGAGAAGCTGTATACAGTCAGCAAAAACAAGACCAGAAGCTGACTATGGCTCAGATCATGAACTCCTTATTGCCAAATTCAGACTTGAATTGAAGAAACTGGGGAAAACCACTAGACCATTCAAGTATTACCTAAATCAAATCCCGTATGATTATACAGTGGAAGTGAGAAATAAATTTAAGGAACTAGATCTGATAGACGGAGTGCCTATGGAATGAGGTTCCTGAAATTGTACAAGAGACAGGGATCAAGACCATCCCCATGGAAAAGAAATGCAAAAAAGCAAAATGGCCTTCTGAGGAGGCCTTACAAATAGCTGTTAAAAGGAGAGAAGTGAAAAGCAAAGGAGAAAAGGAAAGATATAAGCATCTGAATGCAAAGTTCCAAAGAATAGCAAGGAGAAATAAGGAAGCCTTCCTCGGCGATCAACGCAGAGAAATAGAGGCAAACAACAGAATGGGAAAGACTAGAGATCTCTTCAAGAAAATTAGAGATACCAAGGGAACATTTCATGCAAAGATGGGCTCGATAAAGGACAGAAATGGCATGGACCTAACAGAAGCAGAAGACATTAAGAAGAGGTGGCAAGAATACACAGAAGAACTGTACAAAACAGAGCTTCACAACCAAGATAATCACAATGGTGTGATCACTCATTTAGAGCCAGACATCCTGGAATGTGAAGTCAAGTGGGCCTTAGAAAGTATCACTACGAACAAAGCTAGTGAAGGTGATGGAATTCCAGTTGAGCTATTTCAAATCCTGAAAGATGATGTTGTGAAAGTGCTGCATTCAATATGCCAGCAAATTTGGAAAACTCAGCAGTGGCCACAGGACTGGAAAAGGTCAGTTTTCATTCCAATCCCAAAGAAAGGCAATGCCAAAGAATGCTCAAACTACCGCACAATTGCACTCATCTCACAAGCTAGAAAAGTAATGCTCAAAATTCTCCAAGCCAGGCTTCAGCAATACGTGAACCACAGACTTCCAGATGTTCAAGCTGGTTTTAGAAAAAGCAGAGGAACCAGAGATCAAATTGCCAACGTCCCTTGAACTGAAGAGCTTCCCTGTTGGCTCAGATAGTAAAGAATCCATCAGCAGCGCAGGAGACCTTGGTTGGATCCCGAATTTTGGAAAAACCCCTGGAAAAGGGAAAGATTAGCCACTGAAGTATTCTTGCCTGGTGAATTCGATGGACAGAATAGGCTGGCAGGCTACAGCACATGGAGTCCCAGGAGTCAGACATGACCAAGCAACTTTCAATTTCACCTTTTTAAATATATTATTAAAGAAGTTACATGTTGGATTTACAGTCTAAAATGTTTAAATATATATATCTATACACATGTATGTATCCTCAGTTAAGTAACTCAGTTGGGTCTGGCTCTTTGTGACCCCATGTACTGCAGCATGCCAAGCTTCTCTGTCCATCACCAACTCCCAGAGCCTGCTTAAACTCATGTCCGCTGAGTCGGTGATGCTATCCAAACATCTCATCCTCTGTCGTCCCCTTCTCTTCTCACCATCAACCTTTCACAGAATCAGGGTCTTTTCCAATGAGTCAGTTCTTCACATCAGGTGGCCAAATTACTGAAGCTTCAGCTTCAGCATCAGTCCTTCCAATGAATACCCAGGACTGATTTCCTTTAGGATGGACTGGTTGAATCTCCTTGCTGTCCAAGGGACTCTCAAGAGTCTTTTCCAACACCACAGCTCAAAAACATCAATTCTTTGGCACTGAACTTTCTTTATATTCCAACTATCCCACCCATAGATGACTACTGGAAAAACCATATTTTTGACAGATGGACTTCTGTTGGTAATGTCTCTGTTTTTTAATATGCTGTCTAGGTTGGTCATAGCTTTTCTTCCAAGGTGCAAGTGTCTTTTAACTTCATGGCTGCAATCACCATCTGCAGTGATTTTGGAGCCCCCCCAAAAATAAAATCTGTCACTTTTTTCATTGTTTCCCCATCTATTTCCCATGAAGTGATGGGAGTAGATGACATGATCTTAGTTTTCTGAATGTTGAATTTTCTGCCAACTTTTTCACTCTCCTATTTCACTTTCATCAGGAGACTCTTTAGTTCTTCTTTGCTTTCTGCCATAAGGGTGGTGTCATCTGATATCTGAGGTTATTGATACTTCTCCCAGCAATCTTGATTCCAGCTTGTGCTTCATCCAGCCTGGAATTAGATAGATATATTGTCATGGTCCAGGGGCAAGTTGGAAAAGAATTTCCAGACAATAGACAGAATGAGAGGGAAATAAAGTTTATTACAGTGTGAGACACTATTAGAACAGTGGGCCAGCTCAAGGGAGAACCGATGTCGATGTCGAACAGGGGTCCTTAATCCAATTTATGCCCAGGGTACAAGGAGTGGGATAGGGGTCTTGTGAGTCATTTGCTGATTGGATGAGGCACATATCCTGTGTTGAGGTCGGGAGGGAGGGTAAGGAAAATATCTTCTCCCTATGGGGTAGGAGGGGAGGCAGGTTATACTGCTCAGGAAAACCTGAAATCTGTTAATAGTGACAACATGGAGGAGGGAAGGATGATAAGGGTCTATTTTTTCCATTCCTGTATTCCAAGACCCTCCTAGGTTTTATCTGCTCTTTTGTCCTTGGGTCCCCATTTATATTTTGTCACTGTGAACTTTAAAATAAATCCAATATTCAAAAATTACAATTTACTCCTGCAAATATCACTCAGTATGCCACTATTTGGGGCTTCCCTGTTAGGTCAGCCCTGGGATTTCTTTGGAAGTAATGATGCTAAAGCTGAAACTCTAGTACTTTGGCCACCTCATGTGAAGAGTTGACTCATTGGAAAAGACTCTGATGCTGGGAAGGATTGGGGGCAGGAGGAGAAGAGGACGACTGCCAGGGTCCAGCCCCAGTGGATCCAGGGAATTTGAAGCAGGGACAGAGTCGGCAAGGAAAAACTTATTTATTTAGAAATATAAAGAGAGATTAGGCAAGAATAGTGTAGTAGAAAAATTAGTGGAGAAAAGATGCTAAATAACTTGGTTTATGTGGAAAACCAATAAAGTTCCAAGACAAGGAACTTGCACCATCACATAGGCCACCAGTGCCCACTTGAATAGCAGAAGGTGCCCCGCCTTGGGCTCCCTCTCGCGTGGTCTTAGAAGCCAGAGCAAATAAGTAGACATGGTGGGCCTCCACGGTCCAGGTGGGAATTCAGCCAGAAAAGGAAGAAAAGAACGACATTGAGGAGCCAAGCATCGGTGCCAGACCCACAGCTTTATTTTCAAAAGCAGCTTATATACCCCAAGTTGTACATAAAGAAATAATGGAATATGCAGAATGCAGGGGCAACAGTCCTGACCCTTATCGAGACCAGGCTTTCCTCTTGCATACCTTCCCATATACAAAAGGTCCCAGGTAGTTTTACATTATCTTCTGGCCAAGGGGCCTGTTAACATTTTTATGGCTCTTTTCCTTGATAAATGTCTATCAACCAGAAAACTCTTTCCCTTGAAGTGTTTTTTTCTTTAATCTGCATCACCCTCAAAATACTAAATAAAGTTACATTCCTGTAGAACAAAGATGCAGTGGATTATAACAAAGAAAGTACTTAACTCAAAGATCTAGTGTTGCTAATGCCAGGGCTACTACCTGTTTTTTATACATACCAACTATATCTACAAATAAAAGATATGAAAACTTGGCAGCAAGTATTGGATCAACAAATGAAACCCATATTCGGTCATATTCTAATGATTTTGACTCCTCAGAAGCCCCTACATTCCTAGGATGTTTTAAGCTTCCTGTGCCTCTTGTGGTCGGGAGGCCGCAAACAATCACATGTGCAGCTGTAAGAGTCCAGCAGGCAGGCTAGAAAGCCATCAGAGGGGTTTTTGGATTGAAACACTCTTATTATGCCCAGTAGACTTATTATCTAAAAGCTCTAAAGTAACTTTTTACAGAAAAAGGTGATGGGGGGACAACCCCCTGTTAATGTCAGAAGAGTAGGTGGAAAGCATAACACAGTAAAGCAGGCAGACTGGTTTTTGGAGGTAGATGCTCGGGAACAGGGGATCTCCTGAGGCTTGATCCTGCCTTTGCGTATGCTGATCCTCCTTCTTCATGACCTTTGCCACAGGCGGAGTTCCTCATGCTAGCTCCTGGCAGATGACAGAGGATGAGATGGCTGGATGGCATCACCGACTCAATGGGCATGAGTCTGAGTGAACCCAGGGAGTTGGTGATAAACAGGGAGGCCTGGCGTGCTGCATTTCATGAGGTCGCAAAGAGTCGGACACAACTTAGTGACTGAACTGAACTGTTAGCTCAGCCAGTAAAGAAACCTCTTGCAATGCAAGAGATCTTGGTTTGATTCCTGGGTCAGGAAGTTTACCTGGAGAAAGGATAGGCTATCCACTTCAGTATTCCTGGCCTTCCCTGCTGGCTCAGACAGTAAAGAATCTGCCTGCAATGTAGGAGACCTGGGTTTGATCCCTGAGTTGAGAAGATTCGCTGAAGGAGGGCATGGCAACCCACTCCAGTACTGTTGCCTGGAGAATCCCCATGGACAGAGGAGCATGGAGGGCTACAGTCCTTGAAGCCACAGTCCATGCTCATCCAGACATGACTGAGGAACTAAAAACATCACAGCACATGATATTATATGCTATATTATGAACATGATATAATGTTCCTATCCATTAAGATCCTGGCTGTAAATAAATTTTTCCTATAAATCAGTTCAGTTCAGTCACTCAGTCGTGTCCGACTCTTCATGACCTCATGAATCGCAGCACTCCAGGCCTATAAATAGCTGTGTAGAAATATGAAGAAATTAAAATTATACCCATAATTTCCTTCTTTAAAGTTAACCTAAGTGTCTGATTGCTATATTCAAATGCACTACCCCTCAAACATCATGATGTTAAGCCAGCAACATATTATAAATGTATCATAAAGCTTTACAATTGCTATAGAGGGATGCAAATAATGTGTATCACCTTATTGTTAAAGTCTTAGGATGGACACTATGTCTACCATGCCTAAAAAATATCCAGAAAATTAATACAAAATTTTGTATTCATGTAAATATGTGCATTTTTCTGTGTGCTCTTCATAACTTTTATTAGATTCTGAAAGCCTGTAAACAGCTACAGTATGGAATAATATTTTCACATAAGAGATGACATATATAATAGAAAAATCAACCAAAGAAATGAATATCCATTTGTAAGTAATATGTGACAAACATCTCTACCTCATTTGATAAACAAGAACCAGTTTCTATAGACTATTATGTAGACTTTGAGTCTACATTGAAAGTGCTTGGCCCAATTTTTGTCAATACATTCAGTGATCTTAATTGGCACACAAAATTTTGAGCAATAATAAAATGAGTGATTTGAAAAGTTTCAATCTGTTTCTCTTTCTTTCTGTTAATTATTTCTGGTAAAATATTGAACCAATTTAAACTATTTGAAGAGGGTAATGGTGTGAATTACTATAAATTCTGAAAGAATGGATATCCACCTAGCTGAAACATTTCAGTTCTGAGAAAGTAAAAGCTATTGACTATTTTTACAATGATGCATTTCTCTACTCTAAATATTCAGGATAGGCGAGAAGAATTTTTTGATGCTCTCTGGTCATGTCTTTCCTTATTTGTATTAAAACAATGATTTTACGAAAATTGACCAGCATGCTGGCCTACTGTTATTGTCTAGTTGTATATTTGTATCTCTGCTCTTAAGGCATCTCAAACCTGTGTCTATTGTTTTAATGGTTATTACTTTATAAGTGGCATAATCTGGGGCATCTTCAGTTCAGTTCAGTTCAGTTGCTCAGTCGTGTCTGAATCTTTGTGACCCCATGAATCGCAGCACGCCAGGCCTCCCTGTTCATTACCGTCTCTAGGAGTTCACTCAGACTCACGTCCATCGAGTCAGTGATGCCATCCAGCCATCTCATACNTCTCTGCTCTTAAGGCATCTCAAAACTGTGTCTATTGTTTTAATGGTTATTACTTTATAAGTGGCATAATCTGGGGCATCTTCAGTTCAGTTCAGTCGCTCAGTCGTGTCTGAATCTTTGCGACCCCATGAATCGCAGCACGCCAGGCCTCCCTGTTCATTACCGTCTCTCGGAGTTCACTCAGACTCACGCCAATCGAGTCAGTGATGCTATCCAGCCATCTCATACTTGGTCATCCCCTTCTCTTCCTGCCCCCAATCCCTCCCAGCATCAGAGTCTTTTCCAGTGAGTCAACTCTTCGCATGAAGTGGCCAAAGTGCTGAAGTTTTAGCTTTAGCATCATTCCTTCCAAAGAAATCCCAGGACTGATCTTCTTCAGAATGGACTGATTGGATCTCCTTGCAGTCCAAGGTACTCTCAAGAGTCTTCTCCAACACCATAGTTCAAAAGCATCAATTCTTCAGTGCTCAGCCTTCTTCAAGTCCANGATGTCCATGTGTAGAGTCTTCTCTTGTATTGTTGGAAGAGGGTGTTTGCTATGACCAGTACATTTTCTTGGCAAAACTTTATCCTGGGGCATCCTAACAGAATCTATTTGAACAAATACATCATAAAATTAATTGATTATTTCTCCCAAAATATTTATTTTTCTTTGCCATGTAGTTAATGTAGATTTAGTTGTTTCGATGTGATTACTTGAAAGAGAAAATAATTTAAGCAGTATGTGTATCTTATCTGAATAATTTCTATACATTAAATTTGGAAAGTCGGCTATTATATTAAAATTATAAAAGTATTGATTAAATATTTTTGTGATTGTCCATGATGAAGTTGGACATTGAAGAAAGTATGCATGCATGCATGCATACTAATTGTTTCAAACCTATCTGACTCTNACATTAAATTTGGAAAGTCAGCTATTATATTAAAATTATAAAAGTATTGATTAAATATTTTTGTGATTGTCCATGATGAAGTTGGACATTGAAGAAAGTATGCATGCATGCATGCACACTAATTGTTTCGAACCTATCTGACTCTTTGCAACCCTATGGACTATAGCTGGCCAGGCTTCTCTGTCCATGGGATTCTCCTGGCAAGCATAGTGAAGTGGGTTGAGGTGCCCTCCTCCAGGATATCTTCCCACCCCAGGGAGATCAAACCTAAGTTTTTTGTTTCTTATGTCTATTGCATTGCCAGGTGAGTTCTTTATCACTGGGGCCTCCGGGGAAGCCCATGATAGTATCAATTAGTTATTAATAGCTAATCTCATTTAAATCTTCAAAAAAAAATTTTATGGTTCGGTATTACTTTCCACATCTTATAGATAAGGAAACCAAAACTTAAAAATGCTAAAAAATTTTGCTTGTAGTTACATGAACAGAAAATGGAAAGGTCAAGATTTTATTCTATTTCCTTGTGGAACTACTTAATAAAATTTACTTTTAAAGTTTTATTTGATATATGTGTATATTATAAAATGATTACCACAATGATGTTAGTTAACACATCCATCACCTCACACAGTTACCTTTCATGTGTGTGTGTGTGTGTGTGTGTGTGTGTGTATGTGTGTGTGTGATAAGATCTAGTCTCAGCATATTTCATGTATACAATATAGCATTGTTAATTATAGTTATCACACTATACTTTATATCCTTAAAACTTATGAAAGTTTGAAATCCCTTTGATCAATGCCTTCCCATTTCCCTTACCCCCAGCCCCAGATAGTCACTAATCCACTTTGCTCCTATGAGTTCAATTTTTAAATTTTACATATAAGTGAGATTATACAGTATTTGTCTTTCTCTGTCTGAATTATCTTGTTTCAAGTGTAACACAGGATTAATGCAACAAATTTGGGAAGTGACTTAGTGATACATATACACACATTGAACATGATCATAACGTATGATCAGGCCACCCCATGCCTATTTTATAGCCCACTGAAGCTGTGTGTATCACAACAAACTGGAAAATTCTTAAAGAGATGGGCTTTCCTGGTAGCTCAGATGGTAAAGAAACTGCCTACCAATGCAGGAGATACAGGTTCAATCCCTGGGTCAGGAAGATCCCCTGGAAAAGAGAATGGCAACCCGCTGTAGTATTCTTGCCTGGAGAATGCCATGGACAGAGGAACCTGGAGGGCTATAATCCATGGGGCTGCAAAGAGTCAGACAGGACTGAGTGACTAACACTTACCTGCTTCCTGAGAAATATGTATGCAGGTCAAGAAGCAACAGTTAGAACTGCACATGGAACAACGGACTGGTTCCAAATTAGGAAAAGAGTACATCAAGGCTATATATTGTCATCTTGATTACTTAATTTACATGCAGAGTATATCATGTGAAATGCCGGGCTGGATGAACACAAGCTGGAATCAAGATTGCTGGGAGAAATATTAATAACTTCAGACATACAGGTGATACCACCCTTATGGGAGAAAGCAAAGAAGAAATGAAGTGCCTCTTGATGAAATGAAAGAGGAGAGTGAAAAAGTTGGCTTAAAACTCAACATTCAAAAAACTAATATCATGGTAGCCAGTCCCATCACTTCATGGTAAATAAATGGTGAAACGATGGAAACAATGACAGACTTTATTGTGGGGGGCTCAAAAATCACAGCATATGGTGACTGCAGCCATGAAATTTACAAATGCTTGCTATGACAAACCTAGACAGCATATTAAAAAGCAGACATTATTTTGATGACAAAGTCCATCTAGTCAAAGCTATGGTTTCTCCAGTAGTCATGGATGGATGGGAGAGTTGGACTATAAAGTAAGCTGAGTGCCAAAAAATTGATGCTTTGAACTGTGGCGTTGGAAAAAATTCTTGAGAGTCCCTTGAATTGCAGGGAGATCAAGCCAGTCAATCCTAAAAAAAAAAAAAATCAGTCCTAAATATTCATTGGGAGGACTGATGCTGAAGCTGAAGCTACAATAATTTGGCCACCTGACATGAAGAACCGACTTACTGGAAATGACCCTGATGCTGGGAAAGATTGAAGGCAGGAGAAGAGGACGACAGAGGATGAGATGGTTGGATGGCATCACTGACTCAATGGACATGAGTTTGAGTAGGCTCTGGGAGTTGGTGATAGACAGAGAAGCCTGGCGTGCTGCAGTTCATGGGGTCGCAAAGAGTCGGACACAACTGAGAGAATGAACTGAACTGAAGCTTTCAAACAAGACGAACAAAACAGTGTATTGTTTGTAACAATGAAGACTGTTAAATGTTAGTTGTTCAGTTGTGTCTGATTTCTGCAACCTCATGGACTATATAGCCCGCCAGGCTTGTCTGTCCATAGAATTCTTTAAGAAAGAGTACTTAGGTAGGTAGTCATTCCCTTCTCCAGGGGATCTTCCTGACCCAGGGATGGAACCCAGATCTCCTGTATTGAAGGCAGATTCTTTACTATCTGAGCTATGAAATACCAACTAATTAAATGTCTTTTGAGGACTTCCCTGGTGGCTCAGAGGTTAAAGCGTCTGCCTCCAATGAGGGAGACCCAGGTTCTATCCCTGGGTTGGGAAGATCCCTTGGAGAAGGAAATGGCAATCCACTCGAGTATTCTTGCCTGGAGAATCCCATAGACAGAGAAGCCTAGTAGGTTACAGTCCACGGGGTCGCAAAGAGTCGGACACGACTGAGTAACTTCACCTCACCTGAAATGTCCTTAAACAGGGAAATGGATACACTATATTGTGGTGCAAATGAAGCACTATAAAGAAATTAAAATTAAGACGATCACATGCATACATATATATATATATATCAATTTAGATATATGCCAAGTATATGTTGTATGCTGTTTATGAGTATGCATGTAGTGATAAATCTGTATAAAAAAATAAATACCAAATTAGAGATAATGGCTGTCTATGGAGAAGAGAGAAACAGAACATTGGCTACTTCAATTACTTATCTAATGAAGCACATGTGACAAAATGTTACATATTGACAAATTCAGTGGTAAAGACTTGAGCCTCCATAATATTACTTTTAGATATTGTTCTGACCATCTATTGCTATATAAAAAACCATTACAAAACTCACTGATTTGAAACAATAAATTTATGACTATCTCTCAGTGTTCATGGTATGACCAGGCTCATGTGGCAGTTCTCCCAGAACATCTGGCACTTCTGGAAGTGCCTCACCTTGTTGCAGTAACTGGGGCTGCAGTTAGATGGTAACTGGGGCCGTGGCTAAAGGTTTGACTGAGCTGGCTACGAAGATAATTTATGGCTTCACATCACTGACACAACACCCAGGATACCTGAAGCAGNGTGCCTCACCTTGTTGCAGTAACTGGGGCTGCAGTTAGATGGTAACTGGCTATCTAAAGGTTTGACTGAGCTGGCTACGAAGATAACTTATGGCTTCACATCACTGACACAACACCCAGGATACCTGAAGCAGTTGGAGGGTTGACTGGATCCCTCTCTTCCACTATCTTTTGCTTCATTACTTACTTAGCTTGGATTTCCCCACAACATGATGGTCTCAGGATAGCCAAAATTTTTTACACGGCAATTGGCTGCTGTGAGACTTAAAAACAAGCCTTAGAAGACAGAGTCTCACCACAATTGCATTCTATTGGTCAAATCAAGTTACAGGACCAAACCACATCATGCAAATAGGATATCCATGGGAGGCATGGTTCATCGAATGGCCATCTTTGAAGACTAGCTGTCATATATACTTTCCTCTAGGCCTGAAATAGTTCATGGAAAAACGGAATAACATTTTACACCAGTGGTATGAAGGTTAATTTCCTGCGTCAGCTTGGCTTGGCTACAGTTCCGATATTTGGCCAAACATTATTCTAGATGTTTCTGTGAAAGTACTTTTTAGATGAGGACTGCAAGTAGATCCAACCAGTCTATTCTAAAGGAGATCAGCCCTAGGATTTCTTTGGAAGGAATGATGCTAAAGCTGAAACTCCAGTACTTTGGCCACCTCATGCGAAGAAGTGACTCATTGGAGAAGACTTTGATGCTGGGAGGGACTGGGGGCAGGAGGAGAAGGGGACGACAGAGGATGAGATGGCTGGATGGCATCACTGACTGGATGGACGTGAATCTGAGTGAACTCCAGGAGTTGGTGATGGACAGGGAGGCCTGGCGTGCTGCAACTCACGGGGTTGCAAAGAGTCAGACACGACTGAGCGACTGAACTGAACTGAACATTTAAATTAGAAGTTTTGAGTAAATCACCCAATCAGTTGAAAGCCTTAAAGAAAAAAAGACTGACCTACCCAGAGGAAGAAAAGATTCAGCCAGGAGACCTTCAAATTTAAACTGTAACTCTTCCCTGGATTGCTAACTTGCCAACCTATCCTATAGATTTTGAACTTGCCAGTTTCCATTATTGTGTGAGCCAGTTTCTTAAAATCAGTCTCTCTTTCTCTCAGTTCCTATTGGTTCTGTTTCTCTGCAGAACCCTAATCTAACACAAGTGGTATGGTGATATAAGACTAAATGCTTGTTGAAGCTTTGGGGTATGAGAAATATTTAATGTTGTGTCCATTCAACAAGGAAACATATTCTTGCTTTTAAAATGCCACTAAATCCTTCCCCAAATAAGTAATATGAAATGATTTTAGAGTCCTGAATATTATCTTATAATAAGATCTTATTGCCATTGTTGTTCTTAGGATGGACAGTTTTTTTGTGATGCAGGTAAGCGTTCACTCATGATATGTGAACACATATAAATCTTAAACATACATGAGTCATAATTGAGGCTTTAGATCAATCACTCTATTTGAATTTTGTCTTTTTGATTTTTAAATCAGTCAAATAACACATGTTTATTATAGAAATTTTGGAGAATACAAAAAACTAGCAAAATCCCCCAAATTATGTAAAATACAATTATTCAAATATTCACTTCTTAACTTGGTTTAAGGGGGAAAAAAGGGCCTAACTTCAAAAATTACTGCCATCAGCTTTATAAACTTTAACAAAAACTGTATATAGTGAATATATTTGGCAACTGAATAAGTACAGATAGTAAAGATGTGGAATACATTGTGTATCTTATGCACTTTATTGTATGTACTTATATTACTTTTATTTTATCAATTTTTTACTAGTGATATGAGGAGACCCACTACTTAAAATATATTCATAACTAGAAGAAAAATTAAATTAACCTAAAGGATGTATTTATTTTCACTAACCATGGTAGACACAAATATTTTAGCCTTTTAAATTGCTTAATACCAAAAACCTTTGAAGACAGGCATAATGTCAGATATTTGTATGTCTTTTTCAGTGCTCTTTTAAACTTCAGTACAGAATCTAACACATAAATAAAATTCACACATAGTAAACAATTAAAGTATCACAGGTGTATACTGACTGGCCATCAACCCAGCATTTGGAACTAAATTTTCCAAACAAACCTAGGAACACATAACATAACACAATAGCAATATTACTATATTTGGTCCACAGAAGACTACGAAGCTAGACTGCTCTTCATTACCATCTGGTGGCTACTGCATGGAGTGGCATTAACCATAATTTTAAAAGAAAGTTAGAAGAACTAAATACTTTAGAATAGAGAAAACCTTACTATTATTGATGATTAAGAATGAATGAGAATAAAAACCAAAGAAGGATTTGGAACTTTCTTTACAGTAAAAAAGTATACCATCAAAAGTTATTTTTTTGAAACAATCTATAATGGAAAAGTTGAATATATGATAAATAATACTTTGAACAGCATAAGAACTCTGTATCACCCAGTTGTTTTACAGCACAAAAGACAATGTAATTTTTTTCTTCTGGGGGTAAATTAGATGTAATCATTTTTCAGAATTTACTAAATAATTTGGTCATCCATGTATCTTCACATGCCATTTGCCAAAAAGTATTCTTCTATTTTGTCTACCTGGTAAACACTTGTATACCTTTAGAAATTTAGCTTAAATTGTATCTCACTTGAGAAGTCTATCTGTGCAGTCCTGATTGAAGGTTCAGTTATCCATCCCTAGAAACTGTTGTTGCTAGTCTGTTATCATTTACATAATGTTTTTTATTCATGACTAGTTGAGTTCCTCAAGAGAGGTGATGGTGCCCTACTTATCCTTTTAAGATCTGAGTTCTAAACATTTAATATATATTTAAATAAATATATCCAGGAAGGAATAAATATTCCAGGAAGGAATAAATCCAGGAAGTTCATTGTTCTTCAGGAAATTTAAACCAAAGGAAACCTTCCACAGTTTACACTCAACAGATGAAACAAGGACAGAAGGAGATTTTGGAAAAAGTAAATGGCCATATTGATGTTTTAAATTTCCCACTTCCATCAAAGACTCACAAAGCCAAACTAGAACCAGAAAATCACCTAGTTATGCTACAAAATTTTAAGTATGAGACTGAGGCTCAGAAAGAATATTGGACTTTACCAAGTTTCTACAACTAATAACTACTGGAATTAGTATTTGGACCCCCTATCAGCTGACACTTCATCAGTGAGGTTTTTACTCTACTGGCTTAATCCTCGACTTCTTTCAGGAGAAATCTTAGTTCTAGAGAACTGAATTGCAAAAATTAAATAATCTTTTAGGGATCTGAATTCTGTACTTGATCCATGACCCGTGCTATGCTGTGCTTAGTCTCTCAGTCGTGTCTGACTCTTTGCAACCCCATGGACTATAACCTGCCAAGCTCCTCTGTCCATGGGGATTCTCCAGGCAAGAATACGGGATTGAGTTGCCATGCCTTCCTCCAGGGGTCAAACCCAGGTCTCCCACACTGCAAGTGGATTCTTTACCATCTGAGCCACCAGGGAAACCCTGATTCATGACCTAAACTATACATATTTACGGGCAACTTAAGAAATAGTTAATTATGTTATACGACAATATGAAATTCAGCTGAACCTTGAACGATATAGTGTGAACTGCACAGATTTTATGCAGATTTTTTTCCATAAATACATTCTATAGTTCTATAAGATCCACAGTTGATTGAATCTGAAGATATGGCACTGCCATTAAGGAGGATTGACTCTAAAGTAATAAAGGAATTTTTCACTACGTGATGGTGTTCATGCCTCCAAACCTCTCTACCTCATCTCATTGTTCAAAAGTCAACTGTATATTTAAATTTCTTAAAGTGCTTGAATTTGTGCCAACAGTTCTGGGAATTTACCCTAAGGAAACAGCAAGTCATGCCTGTCAAGATTATGAGCACAATAAACATTAGGATATCATCATTATTAATACCTTTTTTTTGGGGGGGGGCACACTGCACAGGATGTAGAATCTTAGTTCCCCAACCAGGGATTGAACCCATGGCCTCTAGAGTGGAAGCATGGAATCTTAACCACTGACCCCTCCAGCTAAGTCCCCATTATTAATATTTATGAAAAGTATAGACTCTCTAATATAATTTCTGGTATCTTTCTTTGACTATTAATGGATATCCTTTAGAGCTGAATAGGAGGTTTTTGAGATTCTCTAAACATACCTTGCTTTTGCTGTTTGTTTGTTTTTTTAATTTATTAATTTTTGGCTGCACTGTGTCTTCCTTGCCACATGAGGGCTTTTTCTAGCTGTGGCAAGCAGGGGGCTACTCTCTATTTGCAGTGTGTGGGTTTCTCCTTTCAGTGGCTTCTCTTCTTGCAGTGGAGCATGAGCCATAGGGTGCTAGGGCTTCAGTAATTGTGGTGCACAGGCCCAGCTGCCCCATGGCATGTGAAATCCTCCTGATTGAGGGATTAAACTTGTGTCCCTTGTCTTGGTAGACCAGTCCCTAACCACTGAACCACCAGGGAAGTCCATACCTTGTTTTTTAACCAAATCCACAGAATGTCACTATAAAAATAAATGACATAGTCTTTTGGAATGTGTTTTTAATAAGATGTGCTGGTTAAAATCCAGAATCAGTTTACATCTTTGAATGTATATTTGCCGCCATATCATCCAGTTGTTTTGTTTTTTTCTTCATCTTTAGAAACTACATTTCTAGGGAAAAAATGTTTTGGCATTTTAAGCCTTAACATTTATAGTTTCACTAATTTTGGCATTTCCCATGGTGTCTGGCACACAGTTATTTGTAATTTCTGTTAAAGTGTAAACATAAATAGTGGATGCTGAGAGGCCAGGAAGCAGGCAGAACCAGTCACTATGTTGGTCTAAGCCAAGCATAGTCCTCAGCTGAGGCCAAACACCATCTGACTTTGTGGTGCCAAGGCTTAATATCTCATAGACAGAAACACTCCCCAAGTGATTAAAAGTAAAAAAAAAAAAAAAGTGGTTCTTGGTAAAGAATAAAATCCAGTAAGATTTTAAATTTTAGTGAATGCTAGAAATGTAGCAAATGTGACTTGAACAGAATCTCTGGGAAGGAACCCTTTGATCCTAAAAGAAACAGGGAAGTGCAGGCAGTGAAGCAGCATAAACATTCGGTATTGATAGAGACTGACAGTGGTCTCTCTTACCTTATGCTCTGGGTTATGCTGGGCTCAGTTGCTCAGTCATGTCAGAATCTTTACCACCCCATGAACTGTAGCCCTCCAGGCTCCTCTGTCTAGGAGATTCTCCAGGAAGAATACTGGAGTGTGTTGTCATTCCCTTCTCCAGGGGATCTTCTCAAACCAGGATCAAACCCAAGTCTACTCTATCTCCTGCATTGGCGAGCGGATTCTTTACCTGAGAACTCCTATCTTACCTTATGGTCAGCTTTTAAAAGCCTTTCTAAAGATACAAGAACTAAAAGTGCCTTTTAAAATTTTCTGTCAAAGAGAACTTTACTTCTCCCTCTGCAAATTTTCTGAAATTAGGAACCAGTGTCTCTGTGATGACTATCAGTTCTTCTACCAAAATCTGACCATGAGTGAGCATATAGAGCTCAGTTAAGGGGTGTTGTCATCTAATTTGCCCTCTACTCAACTTATTTGGGGCTTCTCAGTTGGCGCAGTGGTAAAGAATCTGCCTGTCAATGCAGGAGGCAAGAGACATGGGTTCCATCCCTGGGTCAGGAAGATCCTCTAGAGTAGGTAATGGCAACCCACTCCAGTATTCTTGCTGGGAGAATTCCATGGACAGAGGAGCCTGGTGAGCTAAGGTTCATGGCATCACAAAGAGTCAGACACAACTGAGGACACACACACACACAAAACTTATTTACAACTGCATTTTGGTTTTCTAAGAGTAAAGCTGGCTTATAACTCAACAATCAAAAATCTAAGATCATGGCATCTGGTCCCATCACTTCATGGCAAATAGATGGAGGAACAATGGAAACAATGACAGACTTTATTTTCCTGAGCTCCAAAATTACTGCAGATGATAACTGCAGCCATGAAATTAAAAATATGCCTGCTCCTTGGAAGAAAAGTTATGACCAATCTAGACAGCATATTAAAAAGCAGAGACATTACTTTGCCAACAAAGGTCTCTGTCTAGTCAAAGCAATGGTTTTTCCAGTAGTCATGTATGGATGTGAGAGTTGCACTATAATGAAATCTGAGTGCTAAAAAATTGATGCTTTTAAACTGTGGTGTTGGAGAAGACTCTTGAGAGTCCCTTGGACTGCAAGGAGATCCAACCAGTCCATCCAAAGAAAGTCAGTCCTGAATATTCACTGGAAGGACTGATGCTGGAGCTGAAGCTACAATACTTTGGCCACCTGATGTGAAGAACTGACTCCTTGGAAAAGACCCTGATGCTGGGAAAAACTGAGGGCAGAAGGAGAAGGGGATAATAGAGGACAAGACGGTTGGATGCCATCACTGACTCAATGGACATAAGTTTGAGTGGGCTCTGGGAGATGGTGATGGACAGGGAAGCCTGGCATGCTGTAGTCCATGGGGTTGCAAAGAGTCAGACACGACTGAGCAACTGAACAGCAACGAAGAGAATACATGCTCTCTCCTTTCTTCTTGCTGTTTTAAAAAAATTATTTGAAACTTGGAAGTATCTGATTTGGGGAGACTTTTGTTATGTTTTTTAAGTCATCTAATAAAAAAGTAGTGATTTGTTTTTGTCTTCTCCTTTCTGGATAAAATAAAAACTATTTTTCTAATAGTGCTTTGAAACTTTAGAGGTTCTTTGAAATGGAGTCCTTTCAATTGAATTGTTTACAACAGAATTATAATAAAAACTGTGTTATTGCTGTTCCCTTCCATATTGAATAATGACATACATTTTGATTTTAGATCAGGATTGGCTTCCAGAAATTTCATAAGGCTTCCTAACCCTCACAAACAGCCCCCTCATTATATTATACCGAAATAGTCTGGCTCTTGGAAAAGATACTTAACATATTATAATTTATTTCATTATTCCAGAGTGTATATTCCCACAAAGTTTGCAGTAAAAAATGAAAAATGTATAAAAATTACCCAGTTATAATCATAAAGATAGAATACTGTAATTTTATGAGTCTGGCACATCTACTATATCTATACTTTGTCTTAGATCATGAATACAAAATCAGTCCAAAATCAAATTGCTTCACTTGGTTCTGATTACAATGACTTTAGTTATGATAAAGCCTGTATCCTGTAGGCAAACTTCTTCTGAAATATGAAATTATAAAGGCTAAGAGTTGAAAAGTACTACATATGTGTTTGCCAGAAGATTCTATAATTAATATGTTGTTTTCAGCATATTTGACTTTGCTTGTAACACAAAATTTTGTGACATGTGAACTCAAGCAGAAACATACAATATGTGAAGCAAATAGAAAAGGCAGTAAGATGTTAAATTTTAACCAAATATTCCAATAATTACATTAAAATTTTAAAGTAAATATTGCAACTAAAAGATGAAGGTGTTGATTCATGTTGATGTATGGCAGAGGCCATCACAATATGTAATTATCCTCCAATTGATACAAACAAATATCTCTTAAAAGAGATAAAGTTGTTAGACTGAATAACAAAAAGAGCTTAAGTATATGGCACTTAAAAAAAAAAGGCTTACTTTGGAGGTAAAACACAAATAATTTTAAGGTAAAGTATATCCCCATGTATTCAAATGTCATTATATCAAATAAAAGAAACCTAATCTCCAAAAAACATCATTAGAAATAAAGGTGAATGTTTCATATTGAAAAAAGACATATACACACCAGAATGATATATTAATTCTGAATTTGTTTGTATTTCACTTTACAGGCTTGAAAACACCATAGGAAGCACTGACAAAATCAAAATTTAGAATCATAGTGGGAGATTTTAACATACTTTCTCTCCAAAACTAGTGGAACTGACCAAATACATAATAAGCATGTAGATGATTTCAATAGCGCTATTAAGAAACGGGATCTTCTAAGCATAGGGGACCGTTTCACCTAACAACTGCAAAGTATATATTCTTTTCAAATGACATGGGACAGCACCCCCAGTGGCCACATGCTGAAGTTTAAAGCAAACCAAAACAAATCTCAAGAGACTGAAATCGTATCAACTGGACTCTTTGATGGGTATGAAATTAAGGTAGAAGTTAATAGAAAATAGATAACTAGAAACTCCATCTAGAGAAAGGAGAAAAATGAAGGAGATGGAACAAGAAACCAGAGAGATTGGCAGAATCTATATTATAAGAAGGCTTAAGCCATCCTAAGGTGTTCATATCCTAACAGCATTGGGAGAGCAATAAAGGGTATCTATCTTGGGATTGATGTAATCAAGTTTGCATTTTAAATTGGTCATTCTGGTTATGTCTGTGTTGATGAGAGGTGAGGAGAGTTAGACTGAACAACAGTTTGGAGTAAGGAAATGCTAGAGGCCAGGAGGCCTTTTAGGGAGTGCTTGCTATATTATATTTAGATGAGGCTGGTTTTGTGGACTAAAACAGTGGCATGGTACAGCTCTCAGCATGATACCTTGGACCTTTGATGCTGTTTGCCTTTCAGCCTCACAAGGATGTGCCCTGATCACTTGTGTGAGGACACTCCTCTTGATGTTAGATTTCACTAAGATGCTTGGTATTACTCCTCACTGAGACTAATTTGTTCTTTACACTTCCCAGTCTCCTTGTTCTCCTCCTGTATCTAGGTTTTCTTTCCATCTCTGCCCATAAGCCTATTTCCACTTCCAAGGTTTCTAAGCTTTGATACTTCATTGCTGCCAGGTGAGCTGTTCTTAGCCCTTTCTTCTGGCTCCAGATGCCTCACATCTGTATACACACTATTCTTTCCAGAATTGAATCAGACAGGAGTCCCTGGGGGGCCTCCAAATTCACTGCAGATGGTGACTGCAGCCATGAAATTAAAAGACGCTTACTTCGTGGAAGAAAAGCTATGACCAACTTAGCGTATTAAAAAGCAGAGGCATTACTTTGCCAACAAAGGTCCATCTAGTCAAAGCTATGGTTTTTCCAATAGTCAGGTATGGATGTGAGAGTTGGACTATAAAGAAAGCTGAGCACCAAGAACTGATGGTTTTTAATGGTAGTGTTGGAGAAGACTCTTGAGAGT
>SJYW01052993.1:118781-162358 GCA_006410735.1 Raphicerus campestris
ATGTATGGCAGAGGCCATCACAATATGTAATTATCCTCCAATTGATACAAACAAATATCTCTTAAAAGAGATAAAAGTTGTTAGACTGAATAACAAAAAGAGCTTAAGTATATGGCACTTAAAAAAAAAAAGGCTCACTTTGGAGGTAAAACACAAATAATTTTATGGTAAAGTATATCCCCATGTATTCAAATGTCATTATATCAAATAAAAGAAACCTAATCTCCAAAAAACATCATTAGAAATAAAGGTGAATGTTTCATATTGAAAAAAGACATATACACACCAGAATGATATATTAATTCTGAATTTGTTTGTATTTCACTTTACAGGCTTGAAAACACCATAGGAAGCACTGACAAAATCAAAATTTAGAATCATAGTGGGAGATTTTAACATACTTTCTCTCCAAAACTAGTGGAACTGACCAAATACATAATAAGCATGTAGATGATTTCAATAGCGCTATTAAGAAACGGGATCTTCTAAGCATAGGGGACCGTTTCACCTAACAACTGCAAAGTATATATTCTTTTCAAATGACATGGGACAGCACCCCCAGTGGCCACATGCTGAAGTTTAAAGCAAACCAAAACAAATCTCAAGAGACTGAAATCGTATCAACTGGACTCTTTGATGGGTATGAAATTAAGGTAGAAGTTAATAGAAAATAGATAACTAGAAACTCCATCTAGAGAAAGGAGAAAAATGAAGGAGATGGAACAAGAAACCAGAGAGATTGGCAGAATCTATATTATAAGAAGGCTTAAGCCATCCTAAGGTGTTCATATCCTAACAGCATTGGGAGAGCAATAAAGGGGATCTATCTTGGGATTGATGTAATCAAGTTTGCATTTTAAATTGGTCATTCTGGTTATGTCTGTGTTGATGAGAGGTGAGGAGAGTTAGACTGAACAACAGTTTGGAGTAAGGAACTGCTAGAGGCCAGGAGGCCTTTTAGGGAGTGCTTGCTATATTATATTTAGATGAGGCTGGTTTTCTGGACTAAAACAGTGGCATGGTACAGCTCTCAGCATGATACCTTGGACCTTTGATGCTGTTTGCCTTTCAACCTCACAAGGATGTGCCCTGATCACTTGTGTGAGGACACTCCTCTTGATGTTAGATTTCACTAAGATGCTTGGTATTACTCCTCACTGAGACTAATTTGTTCTTTACACTTCCCAGTCTCCTTGTTCTCCTCCTGTATCTAGGTTTTCTTTCCATCTCTGCCCATAAGCCTATTTCCACTTTCAAGGTTTCTAAGCTTTGATACTTCATTGCTGCCAGGTGAGCTGTTCTTAGCCCTTTCTTCTGGCTCCAGATGCCTCACATCTGTATACACACTATTCTTTCCAGAATTGAATCAGACAGGAGTCCCTGGGGGGCCTCCAAATTCACTGCAGACGGTGACTGAAGCAATGAAATTAAAAGACGCTTGCTTCGTGGAAGAAAAGCTATGACCAACTTAGCGTATTAAAAAGCAGAGGCATTACTTTGCCAACAAAGGTCCATCTAGTCAAAGCTATGGTTTTTCCAATAGTCAGGTATGGATGTGAGAGTTGGACTATAAAGAAAGCTGAGCACCAAGAACTGATGGTTTTTAATGGTAGTGTTGGAGAAGACTCTTGAGAGTCCCTTGGACAGCAAGGAGATCCAACCAGTCCATCCAAAGAAAATCAGTCCTGAAAAAAATATTCATTGGAAGGACTGATATTGAAGCTGAAACTCCAATACTTTGGCCATCTGATGCGAAGAACTGATTCTTTGGAAAAGACCCTGATGCAAGGAAAGATTGAAGGCAGGAGGAGAAGGGTATGACAGAGGATGAGATGGTTGTATGGGATCACCGACTCAGTGGACATGAGTCTGAGTGAACTCTGGGAGATGGTGATGGACAAGGAGGCCTGGTGTGCTGCAGTCCATGGGGTTGCAAAGAATCAGACACGACTGAGCTACTGAACTGAACTGAACCATATTATACTTTTTTTTTAGCAAAGTTCTTATTTCTGCTTCCCCAAAGCTGGAATATTATTATCTGGAATTTTGTAATCTTGACTCCCCCATTACTTAACAGTTTGACCTTGGGAACATTGCCTCACTACTCTTGGCTTCATACTCATCATTTGCAAAATAAGGACAATGACGGTGCCTATTTTAGTGGAAACAAGGATTAAATGTGTTAATACATGTTAAAACAATTCAAAGAGTGCCTGGAACAGAGCACTAACAAAGTGTTAGCTATATTAATAACTAACATATTCGATTTTTGAAACTGACAGGTTTTTTTTAACTCATTGCCACTGATGGAGAGAAAGTCTTTCTACAGCTAGAGGTCAAAAGCTTAAAAGTGTTAAAGCATTAGGGAATTAACACATTGGTGTGAATAAGTTTTAGTCAAAGTGAAAATGAGGGCATTAGACAGTTTGCAGTTTCAGTGGTATGTGGAGTTCAAAGGTGGCCGAGGCATCTACAAAATGAAAGGAAATGAAACAAGGTGGGAAAAGTTTCCAAAAGAGGATGCAGGAGGCTCAGGCAAACTCCAAAGACTTTACAATTTTTTTGGAGGAGGTCATAGAGATGACAGGACCACCAGTTGACCCAGGCTCCTCACCCCTTCCCTATCATTGAAATGTACATTCTGCTCGCTATGCCCACACTGGGAGCTGTTTCAAGGACATAGCATTGAGAGAGTAAGGGGCTGTTGAGACCTTTTGGATGGAATATGTACTGAACCCCATTAAGAACTCTATATAAAGCTTTAAGATTCTCAGGAAGGGGGGCAGTATCTTGTACGGAAATCTACTCATTTTGCAGCCAGACAAGTTTTGCAGGTAAGTTCCCCTGCTTATTCACACTGTCATCTACCAATCTGAAGTGGTCAGCATTTTCTCCAGTCTCTCCTTGCCCTCCTTGTATGGGGGCCATGAACTAACATGATTGTATTCATTGCTGCTGCAGGAATAAATCCAGAGGTGTGATTAAGGTACTCCTTTCTGACTTTATTGTGAAAACACACCTAGCCTGCAACTTTGGTCCTGCCCTGGATCTGAGGAGGCTGAGATAGACATTCAGCCCAGCTGTGAACTGTCTGGGAGGCAAATACTAAGAAAACTGGCAGCAAGACAGATGTGGGGCTGAGCCAAGGACATCTGTGTTATATGCTGCTTGCCCAGGGCTAAAAACTAGGTGCAGGAATGGGTGCGAGCAGGTTCTAGATAAGACCAGATGGTCAAGCTTGACTGGAGAGCAGAGATGTCCCAGACACTGGGGCCAGACTGTTCCCAGGGAAGTCTGTTCAGGGCATGCATACCTCTCCTCTGTGGTGAATGTGTTCCAATAACTTGTGCTGCGGTTTATGAATTTGACTCATGGTTGCTTCACTTTGTATTTTCAAACTGTTCTAACTCTGAGGCACCTCACAGGTTTATATTTAATTTCTAAGTAAAATACTTTTCTCAGTAAAGGGAAAAGACATTGCTTTTTCAAGTTTTTTGCTTAAACCTAACTTTAACTGTTTGATGAATATGCGCAAATTTTCTCCCCAACTATTTATGATTTATAGACTTCTGTCTAAACTCCTCACAATTGTTACACGTTTATTTTTTGATATTTCAAAATACAGGGGAAAAAAATCACCAAAAAGTAGTATAACAAACATCTACTGTACTCAGCTCTAATCTAGCATTTTGTTAAAATAGATTCAAAACTTGTAAAATAAAAACAAAATATTACAGAAACAATCAAAATTTTCTGAGTACTCCACCACAGTAGTTCTTCCATTTTTTAAATGCAGTCATCTTTCCACGAATATTTGTGTATTGTTATATATGTATACAAAGTAATTATTATGCTTTTAACATTTTACATATAGTAAGTTATATATATAAATTTGCCTTTATATTAACATTATGTTTTGGAAATTAATCATTTTTATACATTGNAATGCAGTCATCTTTCCACGAATATTTGTGTATTGTTATATATGTATACAAAGTAATTATTATGCTTTTAACATTTTACATATAGCAAATTATATATATAAATTTGCTTTTATATTAACATTATGTTTTGGAAATTAATCATTTGTATACATTGTTATGGTAATTAACCCAAGTTTCTATAAGAAACAATACTCAGCATAATAAGATAAAAGTCTATTTCTTCCTCAGGTAAGGTCCAATGTTGTTTACTCGTTTAAACTCTGAGTAGATTTTCTCCAAGAACTAACAGGAATCAGAGCTTCTTCCATCATGTGACTCCTCTGTCTTTTACTTCTGCTTTTTCTAGCTTCACTGAAGTGGGAGAAAGAGAAAAGAATGAAAAGCACACAATTTATTTAGCCATCTTGGCCAAAAAGTAACCTCAAACTGTCTTCTTGACATTCTATTGCGCTGAACATGTCACAGTCACACTAACTTCAAGGAAGACACTGAGTTGCAAAAATAACAATAAATGGTTTCAGAGCATTAGGAAATGTTGCCATGAATCTTGGCTTTAACTTGTAGAGGTCTGTCTGCTGTTTAGCATTGGTTAGTCTTGCAACATTTTTACTCTCTCTGGTTAAAAGTAGAAAAGTACTCTCTCTGATAAAGCATTAAGCTTTTCTACTTTATTTATTCATTCCATTCTTCATTTGATCTCCTGCAATCTACCAGGATTTTTTTTTTTTTTTGCCATATTCTATCCCAGATAATTTTCCTAAAGGACACACAGTAGCAGAGAAAATTTATATCCAGCTACCTATAGAACTATGGGGAAAATGTCCCAATAGAGGTTTTAAGCACTGCTAAAAAGCCTGGAGTATTAGGGAGAATTACATCTTGACTTTTTCAAGGATGAGATGGACAGACAAGTGCTGCAGTGATAGAATCCAGCATGAAAGTCTTGCTTCTGTTTATACAGAAAAATGGGAAGAGTTCAGCATTAATTAAATATCAAGTACAGGGTGATGAAGTGCAATGAAAGTAAAACAATTTAAATAACATAGATTAAAAGGTTGTGCATGCAGATATAGCATGTGGCCTTCAATGAAATATGCTCTGGGTTGCAAAAGTCAAAGATTCTTTTAAAACACTTCACATTTTGCTCTATGAAAATTCACATTCCTGACTACCGATTGACAAGCCCAGCCTATTATTTCTAGTATTATTCCACATTGTTAAAAATTTTCAAACTCTTTAATAATGGTTTAATAGGAATTTTTAGAAAATCATGATCAATTCAAGCCACTTGAATTGACTGCTAAGGTAACATAGTGACATTCAATGAATTACAAAACTGCTTAACGGTTTTCTGAAGAAAAGGAAAGCTAAATTCAGAAATTTACCTTTTTCTAGGTGACAAAATTTCTATTATGCAGACAATTTGATGAACCAAAAGATGTTTCTTGGTTGATGTGAGAACAGAATCAGTTTTAAAACCAGATGTTAAAATATCTGACCTGTTATTATTAGAAAATTTAAATCTTAATAAATAGCATGTTCAGTTTGAAAAGCAAGATTGAGAAATACCAGAATTAGTGCAATTTTTGACTGGAGGAAGATGTCTGGAAAGAATGATGATTGAAGTTAACTCATCTTGAATGAAATTCTAGGTCTACAATTTACTCGAAGTGTGGTCTTCAGCATGTCATATAGCTTCTATATATCTCACTATTTCTCACCTTAAAAAGAGAATGTTAGGTCAGACTCTTAAATTCCCTGCTGGTGTTAACCCCCAGTGAATCTAAAGGAGTATTTGGCATCATGCTCTAAATATGACATAACAGTAAGAGAAAAGTTTTATGACTGGCAACTATTCAATATTATACACATCTTCAATGATACTTTCATAACTATGATGCTTTGCTGATGATTGCATTATTCATGCATTTACTCAAAATTCTAGGAGAAATTGTAATGTGAAAACCACTGTAGGAATATACTTAAGGGCTAAATACAAAGAAATAAACAAGAAGCAACTAGACACAAAGAGTAATATGAATATGTAAAATAGGAAAGAATAAATGTAAATAGCAAAAAATAAAAAACTTTCAGTTCAGTTCAGTTCAGTCTCTCAGTCATGTCCAACTCTTTGCAACCCCATGGACTGCAGCATGCCAGGCCTCCTTGTCCATCACCAGCTCCCGGAGTTTATTCAAACTCATGTCCACTGAGTCGGTGATACCATCCAACCATCTCATCCTCTGTCATTCCCTCCTCCTCCCACCTTCAATTTTTCATAGCATCAGGGTCTTTTCCAAGGAGTCAGTTGTTCGCATCAGGTGGCCAAAGCTTTGGGGTTTCAGCTTCAGCATCAGTCCTTCCAGTGAATATTCAGGACTGATTTTCTTTGGAATGGATTAGATGGATCTCCTTGCTGTCCAAGGGACTCTCAAGAGTCTTCTCCAACACCACAGTTCAAAAACATCAATTCTTTGGCACTCAACTCTCTTTATACTCCAACTCTCACATCCATACATGACTACTGGAAAAACCATAGCTTTGACTAGGTGGGCATTGGTTGGCAAAGTAATGTCTCTGCTTTTTAATATGCTATCTAGGTTGATCATAACTTTTCTTCCAAGGACCAAGCGTCTTTTAATTTCATGGCTGCAGTTACCATCTGCAGTGATTTTGGAGCCCAAGAAAATAAAGTCTCTTGCCGTTTCCATTGTTTTCCCATCTATTTGCTAGGAAGTGATGGGACCAGATGCCATGATCTTAATTTTTTGAATGATCCAATTTAGTCTGTCCGAAACCAACTTATGACAAAGCACCCATTCCCAAATTTTCCTTCCACACTTTCCCTGTCTTGGATAATGGCAACTCTTCCATCCTCTCAGCTCAAAGGCTTTGGAGTCATCCTTAATTCCTCTCTTTCCCTCACACAACATATCTAATCTGTCAGGAAGTTCTGTTAACTCTAGCTTCAAAATGTATCCAGAATATGACCACTTATCACCACCACTACTACCATTTATTTTCCACTTGGATTAGTGATGCACCTCCTTCCACCCTTGCCCACCATATGTCTACATTCCAGAGTAGCTAGAGTGATTTCATTAAAAAGCAAATCAGACTATGTTATTCTCCATATCAGATTCTTCCACTGACTTTCTGTCTTCTATAACTCATCTCCTGTTGATTTTTCTGCCTCTCATTCTGCTCTAACAGCTCTGGCCTCCTTAAACACACCCAATACATTTTTACTTCAGTATCTTTGCACTTGCTATTCTCTGTTGGAAATGTTTCTCCTCTCTAGATTTACATCTGGCTTGCTCCATCTCTATCTATAGCTCTCTACCCAAATGTCATCTTTTCAATGTGATCTTCCTTGACCACTGTTTCTAAAGTCTCAGCAAACACTCCCCCTCCCAAATTTTCATTTCCTAGTTTACTGTTTTTCCTCCTGTAACTGTCTACATATACAGTATACTGTATATTTGCTTTTTTTTTTGCTTATGATCCATTTTCCTCACCAGAATATAAATGCTAAAATAGCTAAGATGTATTTTTATCTATTCAGAGTTGTACACCCTGTATTTAGAATAATACTCTTGGATCATATTAGACAGTCAAGAAATATTATTGAATTTATTTATTTATCCATTCATTCAGCAAATATGTGTATATATTTCATGCAGACAAGATTCTAGATAAGGGATATACATTGATGAATTAAAGAAAAAGCTTATTTTCCTCAGAGAGCTCTATTGTAAAAATGGGCATCATAGAGATGAACACAGAAATCTCAGCCACAATACTGGGCCATGTGAGCATACAGGAAATGTTGAAATCCACTAGTAATAGCAGATACTCTAATGAAGTTGGAAATGGAAAGAATTCATGGCAGCTCACAAGTATGGCAGTATTTTCAGTTCCTCTGCAGGTGTGTAGATCTTCAAACACGTGCAGGCTTATCTCACATGTCTTATCCTCATTATTACTCAGCTACTATTTCAGGTACTGCTCATCTTTTAGGGGAATTCTTCATTATCTGTCTACCAACTTCTGGATGTTTCACTACCTATGCTCCACCTTTTCTCCATCAAAAGCAGTGAATGCTACTGGTTTTGGATCTTGACTTTATAAGCTTGAATCCTGGCTCTGTCATATCTAAGCTATGTGACCAGCATAGCTTTTCCCATCAACCAGCAAGTTGCTTTTCCCATAAAAAAAAATCTGAAAAATGAAGGCAGTTTTACCAGAGTTTAAAGATGTCAGGTATACATGACTTAATAAAAGACTTGCCACAGTGCCAGACACATAGTATGCATTAAATTGTAAGTTGATTTTAATTCATAATTTTTAAAATGAACCTTATTCAAAATATCTACTCCTTCCTACTTCATCACAACCAGTCAGTGTCACAGCACCTTCTTTAACTCATAAGTGTTTAATTTCTGTACCTTTTGCCTATAGTTTCATAATAATTTCATAACAATTGCTTTCAATTTCACTTCATTTAACTTAAAAATTAAATAATTTGTTTTATTCATTTATTTGCATATCACTTAATTTTATGTCTTAATTGCCTCATATTATATTGATGTTTTTGTTTTGCTGTAGTAATCCTTAGGTGACTTTTGCCTAAAGGATTTGTAGGGGGCAAACTTATCAGTCTTTTTACGTCTAAAAACAAGTTTATATTCTCAATACAGCTGAATGCTAGTTTGTGAGAGTGCAGGATTAGCACTCGAAAATCATTTTTGTTCAAAATTGTAAAAACACTGCTTCATTGATTTCTGGTACTAAATTTGTTGTTAATAATTTCAGATGTACAGGTTAATAAACTTCATTTTTATCTTATTAACTAAGAATATCTGGTACTAAATTTGCTGATAAGAATGACGTTATTCTCTTTTCTATGGAAATAATCTTGTTTTTCTTAAGACAGTTTTAAATTTATCCAAGATGTTCTGAAAATTCACCAGAATATGACTAATTAACACTGTTTAACTTTTAATAAGCTTGTTCAATCTTAAAACAAGGAATTTTTGTCACTTCTAGGACATTGCTATTTCTTTAACTATTTGTTGCTCTCCTTTTTCTCTATTCATTTCTTATGTAACTTCTGACTCTCTTTTCAATGATTCTTTTGTCTTTTTGCAAGGCAGTCTTGATAATTACCTGATTATATTACTAGTTCACTAATAAAATCTTCAGTTGCATCATTCATCTATCAAATTTTCTTTTAAAATTTGAAATTACATTTCAAATTCCTAGGGCCTCAGTTTTTGTTGTTGTTGTTATCATTGTTATTGTAAATGTTTGCTTTCACCTAACAATTTATTCATTTTATTGAGTATTCTGTCTATACTTAAAACTTCTCAAGCTATAATATTATAGTCTTACTGTGCACTAGGATTTAGTCTTCTGCTCATGGAATTTATTCCTTTTCCTTCATAATGTTGATTTCTTTAAGGATGGGCTGCCCTTTGATTATCTGTCCACAGTTGTATGTGAGGGTCCATATTAAACAGTCTTTCATTTCTGAAACCAACATTAGAACTGTTTCCTGTATTTGGTTAGCACGTTTCTGATTACAGGAAGTGAAGGAGCCCTGCAACCTCCAAATACCCATCCTACATTCATTCAGTTTTAGCACAGAGTTGAAGAGACTTTTGACTGAAGAAATCATTTTGTTGCTTAAAATCTTGAATGACTTAGACTTTATCTCTGAGAGGGAAGGAGTGAATGTGAAAGTGAAAGTCACTCAGTCGTGTCCGAGTCTTTGTGACCCTCTGGACCCTTTGTGACCTATCTAGTCCATGGAATTCTCCAGGCCACCATACTGGAGTGGCTAGCCGTTCCCTCCTCCAGGGGATCTTCCCAACCCAGGGATCAAACCCAGGTCTCCCGCACTGCAGGCAGATTCTTTACCAGCTAAGCCACCAGGGAAGGCCAAGAGGGAGGGAGGGTTGTTGTAATTTTTTTTTTTTCACTCAGAAAGTGATCCTTTAATTCACAAATGACACTGTCACTATATCATTTGATGATTAGACCAAATGTCTAGATTTTCCCAATTTTCCTTCAAATTCCTCTTAAAATAATTGGAAGAATCTTGATAGTAACAAAATAAAAAGATAGTTTAGTTATGTTTTGATCTCCATTTAGTAATGGCGAGTGTATTTAATATGGGGCAGAAAAATAGCTTTATTTTCTAACCATATCTCCCTTTTTTTCTGGTCTCTTCTTCCTTGCTTCATTATTCCTCTTGTCACTCCACTCACTCCACTCGATGTTCAAATTATCCCTGAAACACTACCAGTTCCTTTACTGCCATAAGTTGTGTAACTTGAAGCTTCTGCTTTTGTTTTCCACCTACCCTAACTTCTCCCAAGTACTTAACTCTGTGAATTCAAGGTCTAGCAGAAACTTTCAACTTCTTTGAAGTATCTTCCCTAACACTACAGGGTATTATGAAATGCTCTTTTCTCATTTACAGCATTTTTGATATTTTATACTGGTAATTCATGTGTTTACCTTATTAGTTTTTTATCTTGTACTGTTTTATAATTCTGAAAATATTTTTTATGTGAATGAATGAACCTTAACTATACATTTAGGTAGAAAATTGTTCACCTGGATAATAACCTTGCTATTTATAACCCTTTTGTCCTTCAGTTAATTCCAGATACATTTAACCTATGAAATAAGATGAAAAGTATAAATAGTTCCTACTAAAAAAAAAAAAAAAAACCTGTAAAATCTCTACATATAGCAAAATTATGAATGACAACATTTTAAAATGATAGTTTACTATAAGGTAATATCTCCCTGGTAACAACTTAATAGTAATTCTCTTTGACCTTCTTCTACCCACAGATCCACATTAGTTAGTCAGAGCTCACAACATGCCAAGCATTTCCAGCTGACACTTTACAATATACCACTTGGGGAGCACAGGTCTGTGGTGCTTAAAGAAAAAAATGTCTCTAATTCTGGCTTGTTCTAAAAATGTAAATCACTCATAACATAGAATAAACCCTAAGTGCATTTAATTACATAGCAGAATTTGCCAAAAAAAAAAAAAATCATGTAATTATATCAACAGAGGTTAAAAAAAGCAGTTTACAGTGGCAACATTTTTTTTCATAATTAATAGTGTACTGGTAAAAAGTAGTATGGAGGGCTTCCCAGGTAACACAATGGTAAAGAATCCAACTGCCAATACAGGAGACACAAGAGATGTGGGTTCAATCCCTGGGTTCAGAAGGTCACCTGGAGAAAGAAATGGCAACCCACTGCAGTAGTCTTGCCTAGAAAATTCCATGGACAGAGGAGCCTGGTGGGCTACAGTTTATGGAGCTGCAGAATTAGATACAACTGAGGGACTAAACTGTCATCAAACTATCTAAATTTGAATTCCATCTCTATCGTTTCATTGTTTGACCTTGAATATATTAACGAACTTTCTCCACCTCAGTTACTTTATCTGTAAAATAGAACTAATGTATTACTACCTCAGAAGAATACCTAAAATCATGGAAAATGTCCAGTGTTTAAAATAGGATTGGTAAGTAATAACTTTATAAAACTGTTTAACTGTTCTTATTAATCATATAAAATTAGTGTCTTAAACAAAATCAATAACTTGGAGTAGTACTAATAATAAGAATTTTTAAAACAAGAAGTCATATATTTGAGTAGAATTCCTTTTAAAACAAGAAAGGAATACCCTTAGAGTATTCCACTCTCAATACTGGAAATAGTAGAAATAGTGGCAATCTAAGAAGAAATTTTTTTAAAGTATAAGTGTAATAAAAGGGTAAAATATTAATTTATTTAAAATAGCATAACTTATAAAATTGTTAGGACATGATTAAAAAGTAAAATGAAAAAGAGATAAAAATATATATGACTGTATCACATGATATAAGATTTATTTTCAGGAGTCCACATTATAATATATGAATAAGAAGAGTGAAAAATACAAAGTAGAAAAAAAGACATTTTTCATATTAGCTGCTAGAAATCTGTTAAATAACTGGCTACTAACATATCCTGAAACACAAGACATTTTTATAAGACAATAATAAACTTTTACAGAGTAAATTCATATGCAAAAATGAAATGAGACTATCTGTAGCACAGATAAAAATGATACTTGTTAGTTAATAGGTTTATTGTAATAACAATGTTACACAGATTTTATAATCTTATAAATATGTTAATCTACAAAATAAACTGTGAATGCATAACAAGGGATATATATTTCATTAATAGTGTGATTACCTTATTATTGTTGTTCAGTCACTAAATTGTGTCCAACTCTCTGCAGTCCCGAGGACTGCAACATCCCAAGCTTCCTCGTCCTTGACTGCCTCCCAGGATTTGCTCAAACTTATGTCCATTGAGTCAGTGATGTCATTTAATCATCCTTTGGAGCATGATGTACCCAGCATATAAGTTAAATAAGCAGGGTGACAATATACAGCCTTGTCGTACTCCTTTCCCAAATTTGAACCAGTCCATTGTTTCATGTCTGACTCTAAGTGTTGCTTTTTGACTTGCCTACAGATATCTCAGGAGACAGGTAAGGTGGTTGGTCTGGTATTCCCATCTCTTTAAGAATTTTCTACAGCTTGTGGTGGTCCACACATTCAAAGCCTTCAGCATAATAACAAAGTACAACATTTTATAATCTTAATAAATTAATGTTAATCTACAAAATAAAGTGTGAAAGCATAAAAAGGATATATATTTCAAAGGCAGTGTGTCTACCTTAGCAAACCTTACTAATAATGATTGTGATAAAAATATATCATAAATGAAAATTTGGACCCTTTCACCAGTTGTAAGATGAGAAAAATCTGGGAATGCAGTGTACGTCATGGTGATTTGCTGTTGTTACTCTTCAGTCGCTTAGTTGCGTCCACCTCTTAGCGAACTCATAGACTGCAGCACGCCAGGCTTCTCTTGTCCTTCACTATATTCTGGAGTTTGCTCAGACTCATATCCATTGAGTCAGTGATGCCATCCAACCATCGCATCCCATGTTACCCCCTTCTCCTCCCGCCCTCCTAGCGTCAGAGTCTTTTCCAATGAGTTGGTTCTTTGCATCAGGTGGCCAATGTNTCATGGAAAATGTCCAGTGTTTAAAATAGGATTGGTAAGTAATAACTTTATAAAACTGTTTAACTGTTCTTATTAATCATATAAAATTAGTGTCTTAAACAAAATCAATAACTTGGAGTAGTACTAATAATAAGAATTTTTAAAACAAGAAGTCATATATTTGAGTAGAATTCCTTTTAAAACAAGAAAGGAATACCCTTAGAGTATTCCACTCTCAATACTGGAAATAGTAGAAATAGTGGCAATCTAAGAAGAAATTTTTTTAAAGTATAAGTGTAATAAAAGGGTAAAATATTAATTTATTTAAAATAGCATAACTTAAAAAATTGTTAGGACATGATTAAAAAGTAAAATGAAAAAGAGATAAAAATATATCTGACTGTATCACATGATATAAGATTTATTTTCAGGAGTCCACATTATAATATATGAATAAGAAGAGTGAAAAATACAAAGTAGAAAAAAAGACATTTTTCATATTAGCTGCTAGAAATCTGTTAAATAACTGGCTACTAACATATCCTGAAACACAAGACATTTTTATAAGACAATAATAAACTTTTACAGAGTAAATTCATATGCAAAAATGAAATGAGACTATCTGTAGCACAGATAAAAATGATACTTGTTAGTTAATAGGTTTATTGTAATAACAATGTTACACAGATTTTATAATCTTATAAATATGTTAATCTACAAAATAAACTGTGAATGCATAACAAGGGATATATATTTCATTAATAGTGTGATTACCTTATTATTGTTGTTCAGTCACTAAATTGTGTCCAACTCTCTGCAGTCCCGAGGACTGCAACATCCCAAGCTTCCTCGTCCTTGACTGCCTCCCAGGATTTGCTCAAACTTATGTCCATTGAGTCAGTGATGTCATTTAATCATCCTTTGGAGCATGATGTACCCAGCATATAAGTTAAATAACCAGGGTGACAATATACAGCCTTGTCATACTCCTTTCCCAAATTTGAACCAGTCCATTGTTTCATGNTTCCTTGTCCTTGACTGCCTCCCAGGATTTGCTCAAACTTATGCCCATTGAGTCAGTGATGTCATTTAATCATCCTTTGGAGCATGATGTACCCAGCATATAAGTTAAATAAGCAGGGTGACAATATACAGCCTTGTCGTACTCCTTTCCCAAATTTGAACCAGTCCATTGTTTCATGTCTGACTCTAAGTGTTGCTTTTTGACTTGCCTACAGATATCTCAGGAGACAGGTAAGGTGGTTGGTCTGGTATTCCCATCTCTTTAAGAATTTTCTACAGCTTGTGGTGGTCCACACATTCAAAGCCTTCAGCATAATAACAAAGTAAAACATTTTATAATCTTAATAAATTAANGTTTGACTCTAAGTGTTGCTTTTTGACTTGCCTACAGGTTTCTCAGGAGACAGGTAAGGTGGTTGGTCTGGTATTCCCATCTCTTTAAGAATTTTCTACAGTTTGTGGTGGTCCACACATTCAAAGCCTTCAGCATAATAACAAAGTACAACATTTTATAATCTTAATAAATTAATGTTAATCTACAAAATAAAGTGTGAAAGCATAAAAAGGATATATATTTCAAAGGCAGTGTGTCTACCTTAGCAAACCTTACTAATAATGATTGTGATAAAAATATATCGTAAATGAAAATTTGGACCCTTTCACCAGTTGTAAGATGAGAAAAATCTGGGAATGCAGTGTACGTCATGGTGATTTGCTGTTGTTACTCTTCAGTCGCTTAGTTGTGTCCACCTCTTAGCGAACCCATAGACTGCAGCATGCCAGGCTTCTCTTGTCCTTCACTATATTCTGGAGTTTGCTCAGACTCATATCCATTGAGTCAGTGATGCCATCCAACCATCGCATCCCATGTTACCCCCTTCTCCTCCCGCCCTCCTAGCATCAGAGTCTTTTCCAGTGAGTTGGTTCTTTGCATCAGGTGGCCAATGTATTGGAGCGTCCTCCTCAGCATCAGTGCCAATGAATATTAAGGGTTGATTTTCTTTAGGATTGACTGGTTTGATCTTCTTGCTCTTCAAGGGACTCTCAAGAGTCTTTTCAGCACCACAGTTCGAAAGCATCAATTTTTTGGTGCTCAGCCTTCTTTATAGTTCAACTCTCACAACCATACATAACTACTGAAAAAATCATATCTTTGACCTTTTTGACTATAAGGACTTTTGTCAGCAAAGTGATGTCTCTGCTTTTTATTTTGCTGTCTAGGTTTGTTATAGCTTTTTTCCCAAGGAGGAAGTGTCTTTTAATTTCATGGCTGCATTAAAGATAATAATCATTGCATATATAATAATAATCATTATAGATGATAATCATTCAGTAATCATTGAAATCTAAGAGATTATATTTTAAGTGTTTTCATTACACCTACACACAAAAAGGTAACTATGTGAGATGATGGCTATATCAACTTGGTTCTGGTAAGCATTTCACAATGTAGGTATATATTAAATAATTATTAAATATTGAAATTGAATGTGATATATGTATAATAAGTTAATATAATATAAATGTTATATGTGTGTGTTTGTGCTTAGTCACTTAGTCATATCTGACTCTTGGCAACCCCATGGACGGTAGCCTGCCAGACTCCTTTGTTCATGGGATTCTCTAGGCAAGAATACAGGAGTGGGTAGCCATTCCCTTCCTCAGGGTATTATATAATATATATATATATTATATATATATGTACACACATTAGGTTAAATCAGAAACACTGATTAATTAAACAGAATGCAAATTCCACAGATAGATTCAGAAAATTGCATATTGTATGACAATATTACAAACTGTCCTTTAACATAGATTGTGGTAATTCTGCCCCCAAAGTGTATGAAATTATATTTCTCCAAAACATTCATGATAATTGAGGCTAAATCTTTTTTAAAATAGTGAACTAGTGAATTAAAAATAGTACTTCATAAATTTTAAAACATTGTATTAATTTAGTTATTACTAAGGTTGATGTTTTTTAATATTATTTTTGAAATTTCTTTTGTGAGAGTCCTGTTAAAATCATTTGCCCATTTACTTATTAGGTTTATTTCTTTCCCTTATTGATGTGTTTCAATATTTTAATAATATATATTGCAGATATATCTTCCCAATTCATTACTTATTAGTCTTAATGAATTTTTATAGAATATTTTAAATACCCTGAAATATAGAGAGAGCAGAATCATATCTATATATATATCTCATGTTTTGATTAATTTGCTTGAGATTTTTTTCTTGGATTAAGTATTATAGATAGAGTTGAAGCATGTTTTATATCCTAAAACTTAGTACCCTTCCTATTTTGTTATTTATCTTTACAGTATCTATTATCCAAAATCTGTATTATATGCATGCTGCTGCTGCTGCTAAGTCACTTCAGTCATGTCCGACTCTGTGCGACTCCAGAGACGGTAGCCCACCAGGCTCCCCCATCCCTGGGATTCTCCAGGCAGGAACATTGAAGTGGGTTGCCATTTTCTTCTCCAATGTGTGAAAGTGAAAGTGAAGTCGTGTCTGGCTCTTAGTGACCCCATGGACTGCAGCCCACCAGGCTCCTCCATCCATGGGATTTTCCAGGCAAGAGTACTGGAGTGGGGTGCCATAAAGTAATATATATTCTGATTTTTTCACTTGATGTTTTTAACTTTATTTAATGCTGTCAGTTTGTTTCATTCCATATCTAGCTCTTTTTATTTTGTCTTGTTTTTGCTTAATGTTTTATGCTGGGATTTATCTGTGTAATAGCATATAGAATTTTTATATATTGAGTGTTTTATTATATTATATAACTATATATTTATTCTGAATAGATAAATATTTAGGTTGCTGCCAGTTTCGTACTATTAAAAGCCACACTGCAATCAACATTCTTAGACTGCATGAATATATCTCTAGGGTGTGCTCCTAGTGCTGGAAATTCTGAGCCAAATGGTTTGTGCATCTTTGACTTTATCAGACATGCACAAATTTCTTTATAAAGTATTCAGATCCATTTATATCCTTCCTGAAAGTACTTATATGAGCATCTCTAACCAATATTTGACATTCTTAAATTTTTCATATCTGATATATTTAGAATGGTATATCATTGTTTTAGGGCTTCCCTGGTGGCTCAGTTGGTAAATAATTCACTTGCAATGCAGGAGACCCTGGTTCAGTCCCTGGATCAGGAAGATCTCCTGGAGAAGAAGATAGCAACCCACTCCAATATTCTTGCCTGGAGAATCACATGGACAGAGGAGCCCGGTGGGCTACAATCTATGGGGTCACAAAGAGTCAGATAACACTTAGAGACTAAACCACCACCACCACATTTAGAGAGGCTCTTTGTCTTTTTTATTCTTTCTTTCTTTCTCTTTTATTGACTTGTAGAAAATTTTTCTTTTTTTTGATAATTTCTTCATACTAATATTTTGGCAATTAAATTTGCTGAAAATACCTTTTGGTTGACTTCTCACTATATTAAAGGATCTTTTAATTTAAAGATTACATTTTCTGTAGTTATCACTACTAGTCTTTCATTTTATAATTTATATTATACTTTCATTTATCTTTAAATCTTTGTGCTCAAGTGCTCAGTCGTTAGCACTCTTCATGACCCATGGACTATAACCTTCTGGGTTCTGCTGTCCATAGAATTTTCCAGGCAAGAATACTGGAGTGGGTTGCCATTTCCTCCCCCAGGAGATTTCCCCAACCTAGGGATCAAACCCATGTCTCCTGAGTCTCTTGCACTGGCAGGCAGATTCTTTTACCACTGAGCCACCTGGGAAGCCCCTTTTAAGTCTTTCCCTGAACCCAAATCATAAATATATTTCTTATAAGATTTTTCTAAAGTTTTGGTTTTATATTTCAGTTATGTATCCACCTGTAACACATTTTGTGCATGCAATAATGTAAAGGTTTACTTTTTCCCCCTTTGTGAATAATAAATTGTCCCCATAGCATTTTTTGAATATCTCATCCTTTCCTATCTTCCCTAAAATAGAAGAATATTTTATGCTATGTATTTGGCTGTGCTATTTTCTGTTTTACTATATCAAAATGAATTTCAAACTAAACAGAAACTGTTTTAATTTCAATGTCTCAAAAATCTCGATGTCTCAAAGTCAAGTGCTCCCATATACTTCTTTTTTTCTTCCAAATTTTGTCTTTTTTTTTCATTCTTTACTTTCGCGTTTTTCACTCTTTACTCTTGCATTTATATTTTAGAACTGATGTCTTAATTTTCACAATAAATGTAAGAGTTTCAATTCAAATTGATTATATTTCTTATATTGGATAGAATTAATATCTTTATAATATTGACTCTCCCCAGCCACATAGTTTTCATTTAGCTAAGTCTCATGCCCTTCAAAAATATTATATAGATTCTCTATAAAGCTCTTATACTTTTTTTCTGTTATTCCTAGATACATTAGAATTTTTCCTATTATTATAATAGAATGTTTCCCATTTTATGTGTCTTTTTGGTGGGAGTTACATACAAGAATACTACTAATATGTACTTACTGTTATTTGATTTTGAAGTTAGAAGTTTTGTTTAACTCACTGTATTCTTATATGTTTGGAGATCTCATTGGATTTTTCTCTCTAGATAAATGTAACATATGGATATAAGGATAGCTTAATTTCTTCCTTTTTTATTCTTAAAAAAAAATTATTGTCTCATTGCAATATCACACTTCTACTATAATTAGATTGCAATATCATACCTCTATATAATTAAGTAGTCCTACACTTCAACTGAAGTACCTCATAAGTATCATGATTAATTACTTTACAAGTATATGTTTTAAAAATAACTCTAAAATAATATATTCAGCTCTATCAACATTTTCGTTTAATTGCTCAGCTTTTGTAAGCATACATCAAGAGAAAAGATGTTTAATAATCATTTTGTAAATGCAGAATGCTTATATTATAGGTACTTATCCATTATTTTTGACCTTTTGGCAAAAATACTGATAATAAAATCCTAGTTATTATTCAAAAATAATGATTGAGGTTTATAACAAACTGGAAAACATATATCCCAGTAAAAGCTATATAAATTTAAAAAATATAGCAAACACCTAACCAATAACATCTTTTACAAATTGAATTTGACTACCAAGGATAACAATTTGCAACTTCCAATAGATGGGTCAGTTAACAAATTCCATGTGGAAGGAGACTCTGTATCCTTTCTTTTCTGCTCTTGTACCACCAGTATAGAGTCTCACACTTAATAAATATTCAATAACTATTTGAGGAATAAATGAATGAAGTAAACTCTCCATATATTTTATTTTCTCCAGTGCAGCTTTTGCAGAGTTGTGCAGCACAGAGAGGTTCTATGCTTCAGCAAAGACCTGTAGCATAAACAAATCTTCTCCTTTACCCATTAAAAGCAGATCCACATGGATTAAAAAAATGTAGAGGACATACTTTTAAGTCAATTAAGAAAACTGATTGAGTTAATACTGGCCCCAGAAGAAAGGGCCATAGTGTTTAAAGTTGTCATGAGCCTCAGAGAAAAAAATGAAATTAATGTATACATAGAATGTCAAGATCTACACACGTGTAAATGTATGTATCATTGTTTAGGCCACTTTCAAAAGTCTGCAAATCCTGACCTTCACCACTACTTGATGATTCTATTATACTTCTGAAAATTTGTACTGGTCTATCACCTCCTCTGTATGTTAAACACTATCTGACTTCATTTCTTTTTGCTTGATGTTACCGTAATAATTCTTCTTCCTTGTTTTCAGTATCTCCGGTTCTTTCTCTTGGGATCTATGCTTCATAGAATACAGCAGATAGGTCCATAGATTCTGAGTTAAAATGCTGATTTCATCGTTTATTAGCAGTTTGGTATTAAACTAGTTATATTACCTTGATTTGTTCTTAGTATCATCTATAAAATTATAATAATAGTAGTATCTAATAATAGTAATAACATTTGGATTACTACCAGGTTTAAATGAGATCATCTATGTAATGTGCATGATAACCAGCAAATAGTCCACAACTGATGAAGGTTAATCATTCTTACCATGTTTATTCTATCAGAACATTTTAAAACCTAAATCTGACCCTGACCACTGCTACTTAACAGTGATTTCCAGAAGCTTAAAAGTGCATAGTGGAAAATGTAACTTTCCCTGTAGTCTAGCCTTGGTTTCCCTTTGCACCCTCACCACCCTCAGTTCCTCCCTCCCTCCCTCCCTCCTTCCAGCCTTTTATATTCTGCTTAGTCATTTCAGGGTCCAGCTACTTAAGGAGACCACGGGCTTTCAGGTCTCATAGTCTGTCAAAGTCTCTTTCAAGTCTCTTTGGCATATTCTCTTTCCTCCTTCTGGAATTACCCTCTCTCTCTGCTCTGGCAAAAAACTTCTCTCTCCAGAAACCCTATCTACCTCACTTTGGTAGAATTAACTACCCTGTTGCCACTATGTAAACTATATAGAGATATATTGAATTTACATATATTTACGTCCATCTTCCCCAAGAGCCTGTGAATTTCCCAACGTCAGAAATCCTTTAAAAGTTGTCTTTGAGTCCCAGAATTCCTAGAACATAATAAAAGATCTAATATACAAACAAATGCCTAGTGAAGGGATTCCTGCCTAACATATGCTCAATGACTTTTATCGAACTGTATTGACGGAATTGCATTTAATTCAAATAGCTTTTGTTCCTACAGAATCCCAATCTACTAGTAAACAGAGGTTAGATCCTCTAGGTGTTTCAAGATCCTATTTTGGGTTACTGACACAAGCTTAACACTTGGCAATAAAAAAGATATTTTCTTTACTAGAACCTAGAAGAAAACTCCACCAATGACTTGGGAAAAAGAATTTTCTGTCCAGGGTGCTGTCTCATGGCCGGCTTCTCTCACCGAAAGGGGGAAGGAAGACAAGTGGGGAGAGCAACTTGCAAAAGTCGATCAGCTCCTCTTCCTCCTCCTGGAAAAGAGAAAGAGGACACTAAACCAGACATCCTAAGAAGCCTTTCACGAGAACCTGAGCAAATAAGCCTGAGTTTCCTTCTCTGGCTCTCCCTCTCCACTTACTTCGTCTCCCTTACTCCCCTCACCCCATCACTCACACACACGCACACAGAGAACCACCTCGCCTCCAGACGCCCAGTTCTAAGATAACTGTGACTGTCAACGAAATATGCCAATCACAGGCAGCCTAAACCAGATCCCTGGGAATTGAGTTTAAAAAAAAACAAAAAAAAACCGTTTTGGAGGCAGAAAGGAAATGAACATAGCAACCTCCAAGGCACAAAGAGAGATTCATATTCATATGCACGTCGGATCCGAAGCAAAGAAACAGCAGGATATCTTTTACTATCGGAGAACACGGAGCACCACAAACAGGAACTTTAAAGGAATTGAAATCTGTTGCCTGTTCCACTAGGAATATTGTTTGCAAGGCACAAGGTGTCTTTTGGTAGTGAGCACCCTCTGCGCATGCGCAGGTCCATTCGGGAATTACTGCCCTGCCGCCGACTAAGTTGCATTCCTTGAATCTCGCAGAAAAGACAATTCTTTAATCAGAGTTAGTAATGTGGACAGTACAAAATCGAGAGAGTTTGGGGCTTCTCTCTTTCCCTGTGATGATTGCCATGGTCTGTTGTGCACACAGGTGAGCAGCTGTTGTTGAATGTCTCTCTCTCTCTCTCTCTTTTTTTCCCCCTAGGTGTTTTCTTTTTACATGCTTGCTGGATCGTGTAACTCGTTATTTAGGTGGGGTGGGGGTAGGTGTGCCTGCCTATTTTTATGTCTGCTTGCAGTTTGTGCTCATTCTGAATACGGTCCCTACTTCTTCCCTTCAGCGCCAACGAGCCCAGCAACATGTCATACGTGAAAGAGACAGTGGACAGATTGCTCAAAGGATATGACATTCGCTTGCGGCCGGACTTTGGAGGTAATGCTTCATCTATGTTTTTTTTCAGCCTGTAACCCATATCTAGTTCTCCTTTCCTGTCGAAGATAAATGTCAAAAATATTAGAAGGAGAAGCGTGTCATTTTCATAACCGTGCACTACGCCCTATGCTCTGGCCAAACACGCGCGCGCGCACACACACAGTCATATTCACACACACGCCGGACCCCTAGGCTCAGGTGGATGAACCCCAGGCAGAGCCGACCTTCCGCGGCTCCACACACCCACTGCATAGTCACTGCATCATGCGTGTGCCCACACCTGTTCTCTCAGGCTGTCCCCTGCAACGGGGTGGAGGGATGGGGGTGGTGGGAACCCATTCAGAATGTAGTAAGCGCAAGGAAGCCCTCTGCCCCTCCCCAGCCTCTGGCCGTTCTGAGATTGTGTCCACAATGTGCCCCTGTCCCCCGCAGGGCCCCCCGTGGACGTCGGGATGAGGATCGATGTCGCCAGCATAGACATGGTCTCCGAAGTGAACATGGTGAGTGGCCCCGCTACTGGCCCGGCGGCCGCGCTTACGCAGATGCGAAATGGACTGGTCCCCGTGCCCTCTGCGTTTGGCTGGCGGTCACTTCGCCCCGGCCCAGGGAACCCGCTCCAAGCGCGCTCCCTACTCTAGCACACACGCCCTGCTGGCCGTGGTTTGTATTTTCAACACACACACGGGCTACTGCGGGTGTTCTGGAGGAAACGTGCTCGGCACTATTTGGGGAAGGACGGGTGACTGTGGCGCCGGCGGAGCGGGTGGGGCGGAGTCAGCGGTACTTTCGCAGGGTTTCCTTGGGTGTTGCGAGGCGCAGGGCACCATCTGCCGGCGGCCGGGTGGCCTGCACCCGCGAGCCCCCGCACCGTGGTCCGCAGCCACCTCCTCGCCAGTCGCGATCCCCGCAGCGGACAAGCCAGACTCCCCCAGGGCCCGCCACCAAGCATCCAAGCACAAACATGAGGTTTCCTAGTGTCCTCTCCCTTTCCAGGCCATAGCACACGGAGTGGCAGGAGCAACAGGCTGAGACCACGGTCCCTGCTGGCTAGCAAATACGAAAGTACTCAAGCCAGCTTCTGGGGAGAGGCTTATATTGTTCCCACGTGGGGGTTGATGAATTTGTCTTGCTGCATTTTGCGAGCTTAAGTTGAAACCAAATGGTTCGAGCTATTGCTTTGTTTTGCGTTAGACACCGAAGCATGCGGAGGAAAGCCTGATGATCAGTTACGGTGGAAAAGGGAGAGAGCAAAGGAGAGGGCCATAGTAACGTGTAGTGAACCTAGAGCAATCTTTTCATTGCGGAGTTAACATTCTTTTATTTCATATTGCCTCCTTCCTTCTAAAGCTGTTTCAACATCGATTGAAATCATAGTGTCTCTTTCTCTATTGGCTGTTTCCAACCACTGTGGGGTAGCAGTTTTCTAGTTAGAGTTTCTAACTGTTGTTTCTTATTAGGCAAGGGGGAAAGCCTGTTGCTTTTCTAGAACAAACCACCCAGAGAACAGCTAGATCTACCTGAGGAAAATGCCATTTTCATTCCACTTACGGGAAAAAAAATGTATTGTGGCAATGGAAATTTAGATAGCCTTAATAATTTAAAGACTAAAGCCTTGGGAATTTTATCACTGTGTAGCTGTAAAGGCTATAGAGTGATAGGCAAAATGAATTGCCAGCTCATTCCATTTCACTACTATTGTGTCATTTTATTTTAGCATGTTAAGGCTTAAGAATTTCTTTTTTTAGGGTATGTCAGGGAAGAAATACATATATTTAAAATATATTGAGTTGGAGTAGATTAAAAAGTGTGACTATTACATTTTGTATTTTATAATTGTACCTTCCCCTGCTTTAAGTAGCTTATTTTAAACAGTATTTTAATCTGATGGTGGTATTAGAAAAACAATTTTGAAATATCAATGCACAATGAATATTCTGACTTGAAAAAGGTTTTTAATAGCCGAATTTATAAAATTCTCTCACATACATGGCCCTGCTACAAAGCACCCCAAAGGAACTATTTACAGACACTGGGGAATGTAATAACATGGGCACATATACAAACCATACCCAATCCATGTCATTGTGACTGGATAAACTAGGCAATGAATTAGTTTAACAAGCTGTTTGTATCAGGTAGATAAATGATGAAAATATTTTCCTTTTTGGTCATTTATTTGGCACCTTGTAAGTACCCACACAGATAATTTATAAAATAGGAGAAGATTGGGAAAGCTTAAAAGGCAAACAATGTCTTTGCTAGTGGTCTGCTTTTCAGAGTACTATGCTTTTCAGAATTTTTAAAATGTGTAATTTTGTTAACTATGTTTACAAACAACTTTTCAGTTTAAAAACAAACAAAACTGAACTGAATAGGAAGTTGCTATTTAACCAAAACAACCACCATAACAAAAAAGGTCTGTATAATCAGTTGTTCAATGGAATTTGTACAGAGGCTCAGAAAAAAAAAAAATTGAATTTAATTGCTTTACCATTGGAAATAGCTCTTTATTATGGAATAATATTTTAAGAAAATCTATTTATTCACTGTACCATGTGTATATGTACTTGATTTTTTAAAAGTATTCACCCAACAGAAAAACCCTTACAAAATACATTCTACCAAATTACCCATTACCTTTCCACAATGGTGTTAGAGACATGATAGGAAAATAGAAACAACTGACCATAGAAAAATAAATCTTCATTTACTTATTTTTCTTCTGTCATCAATGACAAAGCATTGAAATTCATAGATTGCAAATAATTCAAAAAAAAAATGGAAACAAGGAGGAGTTTAGGATCAAGCGTTCTATAGAAACACAATCTGGATAGTTAGCCCTGATTAAGAGCACTGTCTATGATGTGTTTTGATTTTTAGACAAGACAGTAGAGTTGAAAATGAGCAATAAGACTTATTGCTTTTATATTTAGCATGTTTCAGAACCCTAATAGGCAATATCTTCTGAGATTATTTAATAGGGAATTTTCAACAAAATTAACAATTAAGAATGGATATTGCATATAATAAAGTAGTTTTAAAGAAAATTCAGATTAAAATCCATTGCTAAAACATTACTCATTTTTATATTTTTTATTCATTACCATTATTACCCACCCATTTCCACAACTGAGAAAATGACATAACTGTACATTACATTAATCCTTTTGAAAACTACATTGTTTTGAAAACTAGGTTCTTTTAACTTTTATTCTTTTCATATGCTATGCTAAGTGAAATATAATTCCAGACTGGTTTCTAACACTGTCTGTTTTATTAAAGACTAACGTCACATCAGGAGTATTTTTGACTCATGTCCTTCAGGATTTAAAATTTTTTCTCCTAAATTTAAAAAAGAGAGAGAGAGCTCTGTTAGTCAAGAATCTCTATAATCAAGAATTGTTGGTTTTCAACAGTGAATGGAAAACCTCTGAAGAATAATTCTGATGCAGGGAAAAAATCTATACTTGAGAGCAGAACTTTTCTTTTCAGGCAAAAATATTATTGATTAAATCAGGAAGGGCTTTTTCTTTTGGCATCATGGGATAGATTGTGCTTGTGATAGCAGCTACAATAGTTATTTTCTGAACAGTCATCTTTAAAAAACTACTGATTTCCATGTGTTTTAAATTAAATCTCTCAAACCTTTTTTTTTTAACAATTTTTTTTTAACAATTGTATACCTACACACATACACAGACACATACACAAATGGCTGATCAAAGAGAAATAAAGAGCAGTTGGAACAAAAAGAGACAGTAGCCCGCAGAAACTGCCTTGAAGTAACCACTAACATTTACTAATAAAAGTCCAATAAAACACAGATTATAATAAGCAAGTTTTAGAGCAATTGATTGGAAGGAACATGATATTAAATACCTGTAACAAAATGTTGACCCCTTGTATTTGATTCCAATGACTAGCAGTTCCTTCTTATTAAAGAGGTGGCTCCTAATCATCACAGAGGAGTTTCAGCCATACAACTCTCTGTCTCCCATCGAAAGACATAGTGCTCTGAGAGTGGCCACCCCCAGAAGATCTGCCATCTATTGAGCTCTAATCCAATGTAGGACTCAACCCAAGGTGTTTCCAGGACTGGATACATATCATGTGTTCTTTGTTTCCTTCCTTCATACATACATAGATGCCACAGTGAATGCTCTTATAGGCATTAAAATTGACATAAGAACACCTCCTCAAAAAACTAAAATGAGTTTAATTGTCTAAATAATACCCCAGAGAAAATAAAATCTTTTTTATGAAATACCCTCTATTATTAAATCCCACTGTTATTTTAAAAGTTGATTCCAGATGTTTCTGGTATACACTTTATTTATATGTCTCACTTATGTCCAGTTACCACCCTCCTGATGACATCCAACTGTAACCACCTATCAGAAATCTCCCTCCCCCATTTCTCTAAGCCAGTGCTTCTCATTATTTAATGTTTATCTGAACCACTCTGGGATCTCAAAATGTTAAAATGCAGTTTCTTATTCAGAGGTCTGGGATGAGGTCTGATATCCTACATTGTTAACAACTCCCTGATGCTGTCAATTGCTGGTACATAGACAGCACCAGGATTTCCCTGGTGGCTCAGATGGTAAAGTGTCTGCCTACAATGTGGGAGACCTGGGTTTGATCCCTGGGTTGGGAAGATCCTCTGGAGAAGAAAATGGCAACCCATTCCAGTACTCTTACCTGGAAAATCCCATGGATGGAGGAGCATGGTAGACTATAGCCCATGGGTGGCAAGAGGTGGACACGACTGAGCAACTTCACTTTCACTTTCAGACAGCACTTTGAAAAACAAGATTGCAGTACATTATTCCAAGGCCTAGCATTATTAAAAACGAACTTTTCTTTTCTCTTAAATTTCTCTAAGGATGGTATTTTCCCAAGGTTTCAAATTAAGTTTCAAATTAATTTCTGGGTAGTCAAACAGATAGCTGTGCTCAAAAGCAAAAATTAGTGTAGTAATTGATGATAAGGAGCGGATAAAGACAAGAGCCTTGCTGGTAGGGCTCGACTTAAAACTGATACGCAGTCCTGTAAATGATGGCAAGAAAATGTTACCAAGCTGAGCAACTTGCACAACACTGTCCTGCGACTTTACAGAGCACCAATGACTCTTATTTTTCAGAATAAAGAACATTGCAAACTGGATTTCCCCCCACTAAGAGCCTCCAATGGCTTTATAAAATAGCTTAAACATACTCTTGCTGCTGTTGGCAAATTTTCTGAGGTTAAAACAGAATTCCTTTGCAAATAGAGTAAATAGGTCAGTACTATTTAAAGGCATATCAGCAGATAACAGCAGTTAAAGGTATAAATATGTTTTTTTTCTTGTTAACGAGGTCTCACTTTTAGGTGTTGGGTTACAATATTGTACCATCTAGAGAAGTTCAAAGAGGGATAACAGATCTTTTTATTCTCTAAGCCACATCAAAGCAAATCTACCCAGATTTTTTAAAGTTTGAAGTTACATTTGAAATACTATACTCCTAGGATTACATGGCCAAACAGGAATTAAAGTGTGTAGTATGGTGAAAATAAATAATGGCATTTGTTGAATGCCATTTGTTGAATATCCTATGTAGAAGACATGGTTATCAAATCCTTTTATTAGTAACTAATTTTGTTGTTTGTTGTTCAGTCGCTAAGCCATGTCCAGTTCTTTGCAACCCCATGGACTGCAGCACATCAGGCTTCCCTGTCCTTCACTGTCTCCTAGAGTTTGCTCAAACTCGTGTCTGTTGAAGGCTCTGTAGTCACCATCCCCCATTATAGAAGGAGAAACTGAGGTTGAGGGAGGGAGAAAGTTAGATTGAAAGAGGTTAACAACTCAGAAGTTACAGATCTAGTCACTGGCAGAGCCAGGAACCCAGGCAGCCTGATTCCAGAACCTGGCTCCTATTTGTGAGGCAAGTAAGAAAACATTGGTATTTAGTAAGTAAGAAAACGTTGGTATTTAGCTTTGGGACTTTGAGTAAGTCCCTTGACTTCTCCAGTTCTCAAGTTTTTCTTCTGAAAAATGAAGGGAAATGACCCATTTACTAAATCTTTTCCAGTTCAAATATCTACCGTAGAAACTTGGACTGTTAAAATGCAGATTCTTCCTCTCCACTGTATTCTCCTGTTAGATTTCACCTTATTCCATTTTGTTCTTCTGTTAGATGTGTCAATCAACAAGGATTTATTGAATTCCACTGACTGCAAACTCCAGGTGTCTCCTAGGAACATTGCTGTAATGATTATGTGCAATCTGGGGCCCCTTGGATTACCATTCTAGTTGGTCATGACATAATCATCCATTTTTTTCCTAGTTAAACACATCCCTAAGACAACAACAAGAAATGTTGAATCAATGGCATTCAAAATGAGATTTGAATGATGTTAGGTTTATATTGTATTGCACTTTGGAGCCAAGAGCTATTTGAAGTGTTTTCATCCAGTGCTGTCCATTGTATTCATACTGGGAACTTTGCTCAACTGTTGCCAAACTAACAAATGTGTCAGCACAATGTGAAACAGGAGAGCTTTACTTTCCAAGATCTGGGTATCCCAAAGGATTTACCCAAATCACCTAAAATCTTTCCATCAGGTGGTCTGGGAGCAAGAGGTGAAGCCAAANTAGTTAGCCCTGATTAAGAGCACTGTCTATGATGTGTTTTGATTTTTAGACAAGACAGTAGAGTTGAAAATGAGCAATAAGACTTATTGCTTTTATATTTAGCATGTTTCAGAACCCTAATAGGCAATATCTTCTGAGATTATTTAATAGGGAATTTTCAACAAAATTAACAATTAAGAATGGATATTGCATATAATAAAGTAGTTTTAAAGAAAATTCAGATTAAAATCCATTGCTAAAACATTACTCATTTTTATATTTTTTATTCATTACCATTATTACCCACCCATTTCCACAACTGAGAAAATGACATAACTGTACATTACATTAATCCTTTTGAAAACTACATTGTTTTGAAAACTAGGTTCTTTTAACTTTTATTCTTTTCATATGCTATGCTAAGTGAAATATAATTCCAGACTGGTTTCTAACACTGTCTGTTTTATTAAAGACTAACGTCACATCAGGAGTATTTTTGACTCATGTCCTTCAGGATTTAAAATTTTTTCTCCTAAATTTAAAAAAGAGAGAGAGAGCTCTGTTAGTCAAGAATCTCTATAATCAAGAATTGTTGGTTTTCAACAGTGAATGGAAAACCTCTGAAGAATAATTCTGATGCAGGGAAAAAATCTATACTTGAGAGCAGAACTTTTCTTTTCAGGCAACAATATTATTGATTAAATCAGGAAGGGCTTTTTCTTTTGGCATCATGGGATAGATTGTGCTTGTGATAGCAGCTACAATAGTTATTTTCTGAACAGTCATCTTTAAAAAACTACTGATTTCCATGTGTTTTAAATTAAATCTCTCAAACCTTTTTTTTTTAACAATTTTTTTTTAACAATTGTATACCTACACACATACACAGACACATACACAAATGGCTGATCAAAGAGAAATAAAGAGCAGTTGGAACAAAAAGAGACAGTAGCCCGCAGAAACTGCCTTGAAGTAACCACTAACATTTACTAATAAAAGTCCAATAAAACACAGATTATAATAAGCAAGTTTTAGAGCAATTGATTGGAAGGAACATGATATTAAATACCTGTAACAAAATGTTGACCCCTTGTATTTGATTCCAATGACTAGCAGTTCCTTCTTATTAAAGAGGTGGCTCCTAATCATCACAGAGGAGTTTCAGCCACACAACTCTCTGTCTCCCATCGAAAGACATAGTGCTCTGAGAGTGGCCACCCCCAGAAGATCTGCCATCTATTGAGCTCTAATCCAATGTAGGACTCAACCCAAGGTGTTTCCAGGACTGGATACATATCATGTGTTCTTTGTTTCCTTCCTTCATACATACATAGATGCCACAGTGAATGCTCTTATAGGCATTAAAATTGACATAAGAACACCTCCTCAAAAAACTAAAATGAGTTTAATTGTCTAAATAATACCCCAGAGAAAATAAAATCTTTTTTATGAAATACCCTCTATTATTAAATCCCACTGTTATTTTAAAAGTTGATTCCAGATGTTTCTGGTATACACTTTATTTATATGTCTCACTTATGTCCAGTTACCACCCTCCTGATGACATCCAACTGTAACCACCTATCAGAAATCTCCCTCCCCCATTTCTCTAAGCCAGTGCTTCTCATTATTTAATGTTTATCTGAACCACTCTGGGATCTCAAAATGTTAAAATGCAGTTTCTTATTCAGAGGTCTGGGATGAGGTCTGATATCCTACATTGTTAACAACTCCCTGATGCTGTCAATTGCTGGTACATAGACAGCACCAGGATTTCCCTGGTGGCTCAGATGGTAAAGTGTCTGCCTACAATGTGGGAGACCTGGGTTTGATCCCTGGGTTGGGAAGATCCTCTGGAGAAGAAAATGGCAACCCATTCCAGTACTCTTACCTGGAAAATCCCATGGATGGAGGAGCATGGTAGACTATAGCCCATGGGTGGCAAGAGGTGGACACGACTGAGCAACTTCACTTTCACTTTCAGACAGCACTTTGAAAAACAAGATTGCAGTACATTATTCCAAGGCCTAGCATTATTAAAAACGAACTTTTCTTTTCTCTTAAATTTCTCTAAGGATGGTATTTTCCCAAGGTTTCAAATTAAGTTTCAAATTAATTTCTGGGTAGTCAAACAGATAGCTGTGCTCAAAAGCAAAAATTAGTGTAGTAATTGATGATAAGGAGCGGATAAAGACAAGAGCCTTGCTGGTAGGGCTCGACTTAAAACTGATACGCAGTCCTGTAAATGATGGCAAGAAAATGTTACCAAGCTGAGCAACTTGCACAACACTGTCCTGCGACTTTACAGAGCACCAATGACTCTTATTTTTCAGAATAAAGAACATTGCAAACTGGATTTCCCCCCACTAAGAGCCTCCAATGGCTTTATAAAATAGCTTAAACATACTCTTGCTGCTGTTGGCAAATTTTCTGAGGTTAAAACAGAATTCCTTTACAAATAGAGTAAATAGGTCAGTACTATTTAAAGGCATATCAGCAGATAACAGCAGTTAAAGGTATAAATATGTTTTTTTTCTTGTTAACGAGGTCTCACTTTTAGGTGTTGGGTTACAATATTGTACCATCTAGAGAAGTTCAAAGAGGGATAACAGATCTTTTTATTCTCTAAGCCACATCAAAGCAAATCTACCCAGATTTTTTAAAGTTTGAAGTTACATTTGAAATACTATACTCCTAGGATTACATGGCCAAACAGGAATTAAAGTGTGTAGTATGGTGAAAATAAATAATGGCATTTGTTGAATGCCATTTGTTGAATATCCTATGTAGAAGACATGGTTATCAAATCCTTTTATTAGTAACTAATTTTGTTGTTTGTTGTTCAGTCGCTAAGCCATGTCCAGTTCTTTGCAACCCCATGGACTGCAGCACATCAGGCTTCCCTGTCCTTCACTGTCTCCTAGAGTTTGCTCAAACTCGTGTCTGTTGAAGGCTCTGTAGTCACCATCCCCCATTATAGAAGGAGAAACTGAGGTTGAGGGAGGGAGAAAGTTAGATTGAAAGAGGTTAACAACTCAGAAGTTACAGATCTAGTCACTGGCAGAGCCAGGAACCCAGGCAGCCTGATTCCAGAACCTGGCTCCTATTTGTGAGGCAAGTAAGAAAACATTGGTATTTAGTAAGTAAGAAAACGTTGGTATTTAGCTTTGGGACTTTGAGTAAGTCCCTTGACTTCTCCAGTTCTCAAGTTTTTCTTCTGAAAAATGAAGGGAAATGACCCATTTACTAAATCTTTTCCAGTTCAAATATCTACCGTAGAAACTTGGACTCTGTTAAAATGCAGATTCTTCCTCTCCACTGTATTCTCCTGTTAGATTTCATCTTATTCCATTTTGTTCTTCTGTTAGATGTGTCAATCAACAAGGATTTATTAATTCCACTGACTGCAAACTCCAGGTGTCTCCTAGGAACATTGCTGTAATGATTATGTGCAATCTGGGGCCCCTTGGATTACCACTCTAGTTGGTCATGACATAATCATCCATTTTTTCCCTAGTTAAACACATCCCTAAGACAACAACAAGAAATGTTGAATCAATGGCATTCAAAATGAGATTTGAATGATGTTAGGTTTATATTGTATTGCACTTTGGAGCCAAGAGCTATTTGAAGTGTTTTCATCCAGTGCTGTCCATTGTATTCATACTGGGAACTTTGCTCAACTGTTGCCAAACTAACAAATGTGTCAGCACAATGTGAAACAGGAGAGCTTTACTTTCCAAGATCTGGGTATCCCAAAGGATTTACCCAAATCACCTAAAATCTTTCCATCAGGTGGTCTGGGAGCAAGAGGTGAAGCCAAGATGTCACCTGAGCTGAACATCACTTAGTATCAATTCTACAAATATTTGGTGTTTTTGTCATGGCAGACCCCCTAAGTTCTTGATAGCACTCAAAACACACATGAGTCAAATCTTGCATTATCAGGGAAGGTAAAACATGTCAAAAGATATATGACATAAATGTTTTTAACTGAGTTTTAACAACTCAAATGACCATTATCATACTTGAGGATAGTGGAAAGATAAATGCTATACTCTTGCAGTTGACAAAATGTTAATATAATTTCCCCATGAACTTTTTCAAAACACTGAATCCTATTTTTCATAATAGCAGGACTGACTTTTTGCATCTTAGAATACTTCTGTTTTCAGAAGATAATGCGTTTCATGAAGTCTCTTGACCTCTGGTTGTTGAAAGGAGTTGTAGTTAGTAGCATAAAACAATCTATTACTCAGCACTTGACAGAAATGCTCAAGAAAGGTTTTAAATTAATTCCTATCATTAGTGATAACTTAGGAAAAAAAAGACTTGTCATAAGATGAGTGAAAGATGAATAGGTTTTCTTTAGTGAACTCAGTATCCCTTTCTTAAAATCCTTATATTCCTCTCTGTTTTTCTGCTAATAGTTTTTTTTTTTTACACCTCCATTAAGTGCTGAGTGTATTTTGTCTCTTACAATCCCAATACAACTGTCATTGTTTTGCATATTTAAGATTAAAGGCCTTTTCCCCAAAGCACCCATTCAACCATTTTAGTGATTAAAGCAGATAAGGTCTCTGTCTTTGTGGAGTTTATAGTCTTTAAAAAACAAACTAACTAAGATCTCTGTACTTGAAGTAATTTTGTTTTTCCTTTTTGGAAGATTTTGAAACACTCATAGTTACCTTGATGGTGAGCTGTTTTGGTTCAGCACATACAGAACAGATAGTCTTTTATCGTGTCATGAACTCAGTATTAGGAATGGAAAAATGACTAAGACGTGTTCCGTATCTTCAAATATTTTATAGTGTAGAGAAGAATGAAGAAATAGTGACTTTAAAACAATGTGGTAGGGGCTGTGATAGAGATGTTCATGTCCGTGTCCTATGGAAGCATGGAGAAGTAGTTTCTAAGGAATGGAGACGGGTTAATACTTGGGGTGAATCCTAAAGAGGCTTCTTTACTAGTGAGCAGCCTGTGTAGGCTGCAAATGAAAAGGAATACTTTTCAAGCAAAAGGAAGGGCATAAGCGTTGGCAAGTGTGTCTACAAACAGCATGGAGTGTTCTGGGAACTACAGGTCATTCACTATTGTGAGAACTTAAGGGACACAGGGAAGATTGTCAAGAGATAAAATAGGATACTCAAAGCAAGATGTAGGACAGTGTTATTGAATGTTCTCACTTATGTAAAAAGAAGCCTCTTTAGAAATGTGTGTGTGTGTGTGTATAGCATAAGCACTGACCACTCCGGAAGAATGCTCAGGAGATGAGTAACAGTGACTGCCTCTTGGGAGTGGAACCAGCACTAGGAGTATGACTTGGAGGGATGCTTAGCGTTCTTTATATGCCCCTTTGAATTGTTTGATTTTTAAAACTTTTACACGTTTTACATTTTCACTTTAAAAACACAAAGAGAGAGAGAGAAAGAGACAGAGTTAGAGAGGCAGAGAAATAGAAAGAAATGATGGAATGTGTGCATTAAGGAAATGAGTCCTAATTCTGAAACAGAGGAAGCCTGCTACAGATTTTAACAGATAGCTACATTTTATTTTCAGACAGATCATTTTGATGGCTTAGTGGAGAGTAAAGTAGAGAAGGCTAAAACAGGGGCAAACATTTCTAGGTAAGAAGCGTTAGAGGGTGTTTTAAACTTCATATGAGATGATAAATGCCTCAAATAGAACAGTAGCTTTAGGAATGGAAAGGAAGATAAAAAAAGATTCAAACAAGTCAATCAGAGGGATTTTGTGACTGGTTAGATATTGGAAGTTAGAGAGGCAGTGAGCCTAAGATGCCCTATGGCTTCCATATTGAATGATGGGCACATATGGCACCATCTGCCCAGAGAGGGAAACAGGAAAGGAAGTACCAGCTATCTTGTTCACTAAAGTAGAAATCTTTACAGATTCTTTTAGAAAAAATATCAGAGCATGTTGTTACAAGATACCGTGGGAACGTGCTCAGTCACTAAGTCGTGTCTCCCTCTTTGCAACTTCATGGACTATAGCCTGCCAGGCTCCTCTGCCCTTGGAATTTCTCAGGCAAGAATATTGGAGTGGGTTGCATTTCCTCTTCCAGGGGATCTTCCCAACCCAGAGATCAAACTTGAGTCTCCTGCGTCTTCTTCCTTGGCAGACTGCTTCTTTACTCCTGAGCTACCTGGGAAGTCCCTCTTGTGAAAATATAAAGGTAGAATATTTTGGAGCTTGGCCTACCCTGAAAAAAACTAGTTTCTTGATGTCCCTTCCAGTTCAGTTCACAAAGAAGGCAAGTTCTACATGGGAAAATTCTGAGCCCATACTTGTGGTGGCTGAAATGACCTGGTTAGAGATTTGGAGAAAAGGTGCTGGCCAAAGAGAGACTGTTCGGTGCAGTCAACTTTAATCTGTAGCAGCATTGTTCTTTATCTAGGAGGACCCGGACCCTGATAAGATTGAGAACTTACTTTTCAAAATGCCCTAAAGAAGTGACCTTTGTATGCTGTTTCGTTTGCTTTTATAAACCCTATAGGTGGGGGAAAAAAGATTTGTGCGGAATTCACTTACACAGCCTCTGCTGTCTTCTCCATCGAGTCCCTGGAATGATTCAGAGTCCTTCTGGAACACTGTGTTTCCATGGGAAATCACATGAAAGCAGTGTGAGTTCTTGTAGAAAGTGCATTTGGCACTGAAATGAGACGGGGTATAATAGACAGCACAAGTGGGGCCAGCAGAAGTGAAGCTTAGCTGCCAGAAAATGCAAAAGTGACTCCCAGGAGCTTTTCAGAAGAGCAGAAACATTTGAATGGTTTGGTGGGGTTGATTTTAAACAATCTTGTTGAAACAACGGTTCAACAGAGCCCTCTCCCCACAAATGGTCTCCTGGCAAGTGGATACCTGTTTAAGCAAAGGCGTATTCATAGATTATGTCATTGAGTTCAGAGAAAGAAGGCAGGGAAGCAGATAGAGAAATAGACTTAAACAGAAGAGTGTTCAGACAGAAGGTAGCTGTTAGCAATCCCTACCGCAGTGGAAAGAGTATGGGTTAAGGTCCTTGGGATGCAACCAGAAAGTTAGAGGCCCAGAGTCTTGTTCTGGTTGCTGAATGGATTCATCAGGCAAGTTGCTAAGAGAGAATCCTTAATGAATGAGAAGGTTTATTTGGAAACCTTCCTGAAGGTAGAGGAATAGATTTGTTGAAAGTTTAGGATCTCTGCCTACTCTAACCCTCTGTGACTCACAGGAAGGTTTTTTTTTCTTTTTCCTTTCGATCTATTATTTTCAAGAGAATGCTATTCAGTTCTCTAGTCAAGAGAAGCTCTTTGTGGTTTCCATAGAGACAGTTCAATGACATTTATTTGAAATCCTACCTGTGCCTAGAACATTTTCTCATGTCAGATGCCATCATTTCTCCCTTCTCCCACCTATAATCTCTTTCCACCAAATGTATCTGGATCTAGTTCAGAATCCATAAGAAATCATCTGTCTTCTATAGTCTTGTCTGTAGCCACACGGAAGAGGAATCTACTGGAGGAAGAATGTCTAGGGCATAGAAGCAAACCTCTGAAAAGTCTGAGACTCTGAAAAGACAAAAGACCCGATATAACATAATGATTTTATTTCAGTTCACATACAGTTTTTATTAGCCTTGTCTTCCACCTCCTACCCTCAGCACTATGTTAGCTACAGGAAGTTTAGGATTATACTCTTTATGCTCTGTATGTAGTTCTTAGTATATTATAGAGACTTAATAACATTTATTAGGATTATAAAAGAATTTTTCCAGACATAAAATAGTGTTAGTAATAATTTAAATTTAAATTCAGCCTTTAAATTTTCTAATTCAGAAATTAATAGTTCCTCTGTCAGGTCTACCTTATACTTTCATATGTAATTTTCTTTTATGTTGATCATGAATCATGAGCCATTTCCATAGAAACAACTTTATCAGGTGGCACAGCCAGTTTTAGAGATACAAAATCATTTCATGACAAATCTCAAAATGTATATATCGCATATATATGCATACACACTTAAGTATTCATTTTCTTTAAAAATTAGTGAATTCATTTTTCAAAATGTAATCTGTATGTTGGTACCTAGACTTTCAATATTTCTGGAAACATTTAAGAAATTACAAAGAATAACTGGATTGNTATATATCGCATATATATGCATACACACTTAAGTATTCATTTTCTTTAAAAATTAGTGAATTCATTTTTCAAAATGTAATCTGTATGTTGGTACCTAGACTTTCAATATTTCTGGAAACATTTAAGAAATTACAAAGAATAACTGGATTGATGACTACAAAGTGAATAGCATTTAAATAGAAGAAAAGTAAAACATAAAAGGAAGCATATGTAAAAGGTTTTCTCAGGCATTTGGGGTGATTTTGGAGGAGCCAAGTTAAATTTTAAATGATAACCAAGGAACTTAATCAAATTTGAAAATATAAAGTAAAAGATATACCTAATTCAGAAATATATATTTATTATGGAAGCACATAGTATCTATTATATTTGTCTTATCTAGTCATATCTGCTGTAAATGTATCCTTACCATAAACATGAATATTTGCTTTGAAACGTCAACTTTTGTCTGAAAATTCCACACCCACACAGTCATTTGTCATAACCAGTAAATGTGTTAAATCAACTACCACATTAAAGGGAGACAAGAGATTTTTTTCCCACTGACATCGCCACTTTTCTGCTCACCCCCACCTGCAACGCACACACACAATTCAGCACATCCAGAAAGAATAATCAAGAGAACAAAAATCCTAGTTCAAACTGTCCATGAAGTTGAGGCTGATGAGAGGAGACAAAGAAGATTCACTATGAAGATTCATGTTGGTCAGCTGAAAACTTTTGGCTAAATGTGGTGGGAACTGATTTTCAGACGTTTCAAAGTTGGAAACAGAAGGAGGAGGACAGGATGAAAAGTTTGAAGAGTGAAAGGTACTCACAAAACTGGAAAGTCATATCCAGTTTTTGGTGGGTTATTGGTGCATATCTCCTACACCCAGGTCAACCTTACTTTGGGAAAGACTCCTATACACTGTGCTATTGTGAAGTGTGAAGAGAATTTCATAACCTACTTCTCTGAAATTGGGGAAGGGAAAGACTTTTNCCATCACCTCCACTAGCTTTGTTTGTAGTGATGCTTCCTAAAGCCCACTTGACTTCACATTCCAGGATGTCTGGCTCTAAGTGAGTGATGATATCATCATGATTATCTGGGTCCTGAAGGTCTTTTTGCCTCATTACCATAGAGCTTTCACACATTTTAAAGGATTTGTATTTTGGCTTCTGCAGAATGGACAGAGATATGTGAGCCCAACCTCAAACCAAACAAATACCACTATTCTTTTTCAATAGTATTCAATCTCACTGAGCGGAGGTTTAGTTTTGAGTGGAAATGTGGGACCCTTTCAGTAGTTGGGTAGGGAACAGCTATGTAAAGTGGTTTCAGAAGCTACCTGCTTGAAATACTATCATCAGATCTTGATATCGTCTGTTTTGATTCCTGGTGAAAGGCAAATAATTCCCAGACAGACACTAATCATGCTAGTTTTTATTTCTTGTATTTGTACCAGTATGTGAATGAATGATTGAATGACAGAACAAGTTTGCTTAAGAGAAAGATTAGAAAAGAATAGGAGAAAAGTGAGGAAACAGAACTTACTTCATACTTTCCCAGAAGCAGCAGTTTCCTTACTTTGGGAACCAGTACAAAAGAGTTCAGCGCAGTTGCAGAGTGAGATGTGCTGACGCAGCATTTGTGCTGTCCGCTCCGCACTCAGAAAGAATTGTGCTTTATCTGACAGTGATACTCAGCATTCTGTAGCCCAAAATGTGAAATCCACAAATTCACTTCCATTGTCTGACGGCATAGTATCTATGCTGACAGGTGGCAATAATATCTCACAGTTTTAATAACATGATGAATTGCACAGTTAAAATCAGTGTCTAGTGGGCAGCACACTGGCATTTTTTTAAGTCCAGACACTCCCCATCTGGTGTACATAATTTTGGTTTTTCTCCTTAAGTACATTCCCCTTGAATATGCTTCTGTCAAGTTATATTTAAATAATTTAAATCACTTTAAAATGTCAGGATGAGATTGTATTCTAATTTATACTCTCAAGTATGAATCTCATGACTTACTTAAGCCCTTTGATTCTCAGTTCCATGTAAAATGGAAATAATAGTGTCTGTTCTACTTACTTCAGGGAGCAGGAAGAATCAAAAGAGATTAAATCATATACAAATATGTGCTCTGTATATGTGATGTAAAACTGTAAACTATTATGAATGTTAAATACTGGTGTTTTTATTGTTTTACTGTTATCTCTTAGGCTGGTAATGAATTTCTCGCACTTTAATGCTAGTGTATCAGGAATAACATTAATTCACATCTTGCATAATCAAATATGATGTTATTTTTGTAAAGTGCTGGGATCAGGCAGTTGAAATTCACAGTACTACCTCTAATTGTGAAACTATTCTATGACATCTGACAGAAAAAAAAAAAAAAGGAAAGAGTTTCTCACACCTTTCTTCCTGATCATTTTCTCTTAGTGCTCACTCTGAGACCTCTCACATTTTAAAATTTCAACCTGTGTTTGGTCCCCCGTATCTAACGTTCACATTTTGTGTTACTTCCTGGTGTGTGAAAGAAATGGGTTATGTGGTTTTCCATGAGCTTAGCCGAGACAATGAGGGTTCTGGAGTTGATGTTTTTTAATTGCAGCCCTTGCACTTACAGGCCCTGTTACCTTAGTATTTTTAACTCTAGAATAATCATATAGTTGATTGTCCAAACATGAGCCATTGAGAATGAAAAGGAGCACTATTAATAATACCTGGATCAAGAAGCGTAAACTGACACTGTCTTGGGAAAGCCAGGACTTATGATCACCTGCATGCTACTCAAAACCTGAATTTCTTCATCTTTAAAATGGGGATAAATTATATTTTCTTCTTAAGTCATTGAAGGCTTAATGAGATAATATGTTGTCTGGTTTGGGGAAAATATCCATTATTTTCTTCTTTCTCGTTTTGCTTTTCCTCCCTCTCCACTTCTCCTTCCCCTTCCTTCACTGAATACATATTATATACCAGTCACTGTTATAGGCACCTTATATGAACTTCAACCATGGATGTAAAGTAGAGTAGATAACCTAATAAGAGTTTTTATACTAAAGTTTGAGATAGTCAAACAGATTAAAAATATCATCTATCAGCTCACCTTTGTTTATCAAGAGTATTATAAGAGCAAAGAGATTTGCTAGGAATTGGGAAGTGTTACTAACAATTGTAGGATTTACTTTATTCATTCAAGGAACAGCCAAGAATATCATGAGAGTAGGTTATTAAAAGATAACAATCTTCATGGGGTCATTATTGACCACAATTAACACTAAAAAAGGGCCCTAATGATGAGATCTTAACTTATGACATCACAGAGAAAGTACTACCAAGCTGAGATGTTCAAAAGGAGAATACTCTAGGTAGGAAGGTGATGGTTATTCCACATAGGGAAAATAGTACAAAGAAGTTTGTAAATATAGTATTACCAAGACTAATCAGGTGTGAATCTTAAGGCCTAGAAAATCATCTTGGAGTCTTCAGTTCAGTTCAGTTCAGTTCAATCACTCAGTTGTGTCCGACTCTTTGCGACCCCATGAATCATAGCATGCCAGGCCTCCCTGTCCATCACCATCTCCCACAGTTCACTCAAACTCAAGTCCATCGAGTCGGTGATGCCATCCAGCCATTTCATTCTCTGTCGTCCCCTTCTCCTCCTGCCCCCAACCTTTCCCAGCATAAGAGTCTTTTCCAGTGAGTCAACTCTTGGCATGAGGTGGCCAAAGTACTGGAGTTTCAGCTTTAGCATCATTCCTTCCAAAGAAATCCCAGGGCTGATCTCCTTCAGAATGGACTGGTTGGATCTCCTTGCAGTCCAAGGCACTCTCAAGAGTCTTCTCCAACACCACAGTTCAAAAGCATCAATTCTTTGGCTCTCAGCTTTCTTCACAGTCCAACTCTCACATCCATACATGACCACTGGAAAAACCATAGCCATGACTAGACGGACCTTGGAGTTTTAGTAATAATAATAATACTTACTGAGTACTTCTACAAAGCAGGTACCACTCTAAGCATTTTACAAATATTAACCCACTTAATCCATAATGCAGCCATATGAGGGGTGTATCATTACTATCTCAATTTTACAGATAAAGAAACTGAGGCATAGATAGGAAAGTTAAAAAAAAAAAAACTTGCCCAAAGTTGTACAACTAGTAAATGATTGAGCTGTGCTTTGCACCTGAGTAGACTGACTTCAGGGTCTATGTGTGGTAGTTAGGTCACTAAATCAATTAGATCATGAAACACTATTTCTGATAACATTTACACTAGAGAAGTTTTAAAGATTAGGAGGCATTAATACTTGACAAAATGGGTCCTAGGATGAAATGTATTAGCAATTAATATTATTTAGTCCAGAGTTAAACTTTGTGGAGGTTAAGGAGTAGCTTGATTAATGTCTTCAGATTTACAAAAGCATTTGATCCATTAACTTATTTAAATCACATTCAACCTATTTGCATGCAAGATATTACTTAAAGTGCTGTGTTAGGTGCTCATTGAAAATAAGAAGAGAGCATGGATTTTATGCCTCTTCTGAGAAACTCTTAACTTGAAGAAAGAAGCAAAGTTTAAATTGGACATAAGGAAGAACATCTTGATGTAATGAGTGAGAAGATGCTGGAAGCAGCTATAGAGAATATCTGGGAAGTGTCCATCCTTAGAAAGCTTCAGAACAAGAAAAGATAATTATATCTGTCCTAGTTGGCATATAGAGCTCTTCTGTCCAAAGGCAAGAGGGTGACCAGAGAAATAATGCTTCACTAAGACCCGTTCCCAATTAAGGGATTTGAACTGCTAAGACTTTTACTTGATATTAAGTATCTATTGTAAGATATTCAAAAATCCCCATGTTTTGATCACCTGCTTTCCTGGTGGCTCAGATGGTAAAGCATCTGCCTGCAATGTTGAAGACCTGGGTTTGATCACTGGGTGGAAAAGATTCCCTGGAGAAGGGAATGGCAACCCACTCCAGTACTCTTACTGGAAAATCCTGTGGACGGAGAAGCCTGGTAGGCTACAGTCCACGGGGTTAAAGAGCCAGACATGACTGAAGCGACTTAACACTCAGAGTATATATAATTCAAGAAGAAGACTACAACCATACACTTAGAGATAGTGACGGGGCACTTGACTGGGCTATCATTAATTCAGTGGCTCTTTCTGGAGCAACAACTTATTGACCATATCCTGGGCTTCCCCTTGGCTCAGCAGTAAAGATTTTGCCTGCCAATGTAGAAGACACAGGAGACTCGTGTTTGATCCCTGGGTTAAGAAGATCCCCTGGCAGAGGGCATGACAACCCACTCCAGTATTCTTGCCTGGAGAATCCCATGGACAGAGGAGCCGGGCAGGCTATTCCACGGGCTTGCAAAGAGTTCGACACGACTGAAGTGACTGAGTGCACACATTGACCTTATCCTACTCACACTTATAGCTCAGAAAAATTTGCCATGTCTCTAACCTTCATGGTGGTTAGTGAAGAGATTCAGGAGACGTTAAATCCTCAAATGCCAAGGGTGTTCTGTAATGGGAGTGTCTTGAAGACTTTGCCTGATAAGTGCCTTTTGCGTGGGGTAGGCTGTGTAAAATCATGTTGAACTGAATTTAAATGTAATGCATTCAATTCAAGTCTGTGTATACTTCTGTACTTCTTACAGGAAAAAAAAAAATCCCTTAATGTCAAGAATAGAAATAGTTATTAAAATATAATGAAATGTTTTATGTATCAGGTTCCAAAATAAATACTTGACATCAGTTTTTATAAGAGCCACCTGGGATAGGGATATCTAATATCTCTGTTTCACAGATGGGACTTCCTTGGTGGCTCAGACGGTAAAGAATCTGCCTGCAATGCAAGAGACCCAGATTTGATCTCTGAGTAGGGAAGATCCCTGGAGAAGGGAATGGCAACCCACTTCAGTATCCTTGCCTGGAGAATCCCTTGGACAGAGGAGCCTGGCAGGCTACAGTCCATGGGGTCAGATAAAGAACTGAGACCGGGAAAGCTGATTTGTTTTAGAGTTGTTTTTAGAGATCGAGCCTGTTTAAGAACCACATATCTAACCCTTTTTGGGTCCTGGGACTTAATTCAAATGTGTGTGTATGGGGGTAGGGGACTGGAAGGCTCCCCAACACACACAACAAGCAATATTCTAAACATTAGCTGAGTGTGCTCCAACACAACTCAATTCTGACACTGTGTATCCAGAGACAGCATCAGATTCCACAGGTTAAGTGTTCAGGTCTATAAGATGTCCCCTTCCCCACTTCAGATGCCAGCTGCCAGACCAGGGTGTTACCTGTACTCATGACTAACTGGCTGTAAATCAGAGGTTCCCACAATCTCCACCTCGGGTTTGATTATATTTTGTTAGAGCAGCTCACAGAACTCAGAGAAACATTTTACTGACTGGAGCGCCAATTATTATAAAAGGATATAACTCAGGAGCAAGCAGATGGGAGACATGTATGGAGCAAGGTGTGGGGAGTGGCCACAGATCATCCACACTCTCTCCAGGTCCACCCCTCTCCCCTGTTCCCAAGTGTTCACCAACTGGGGAGCTTTGAATCCCTTTCCTCTTGGATCTTTATGGAAGCTTCAATACATAGGCAGGATTGATTAAATCATTGGCTGTTGTAGATTGAACTCAGTCTCCAGCCCCTCTCCTCTCCCTGGTGGTCAGGGGAGGGGACTGGAAGTTCCAGTCCTCTAGTTACTCAGTTGGCTGTGCTGGCCATCAGTCCCCAACTTTAGATACTTTCTCAAAGTCATCTCATTAACATAACAAAAACATTGTCCCTCCCCACCCCCCCCCCACCC